>CABHPP010121693.1:1110-41272 GCA_902168425.1 Peromyscus attwateri | reverse complement strand
GCCAGTGAGAGCTGGGGCCAGTGAGAGCTGGGGCCAGTGAGAGCTGGGGCCAGTGAGAGCTGGGGCCAGTGAGAGCTGGGGCTTTGGACTGAACTGTAACCACAGTCAACTAGACTACCTGGGAAGCGAACAAACAATTCTGGAACACTGCACATTCGTTCCTCTTGTGTGTGCTTTTCTGCCAGCAAGAACAACTTAACTCTGATGAGCACAATGGAAACCAGCATAGAGTCCACTGAGCTTCTTCTCTTGGTTCGAAAACCAGACTACTTAGTTAATGTCAAAGAAGAGGAGGAGGAAGGCTGTCTCAAGGTTAGGCTGTGGCTCGGACGTGGAGCACTTGCTTAGCAAGGACAAGTCCCTGGCTTCCAACTCCAGCATCACAATAAGTTAATTAATTAAAGCCTGTGTCAGATGAGATGTCTTTAGGGTTAGAGGATATTAAAAGGCTCCATTAAAAAAATATTCAAGCTATTCTAAGAATAAAGATGATAATTAATAATAATTTTGTAAACATGTCAGCTACTTCCTACCTATGAACTAATGTTCCTGTTTTTTTTTTTTTTGTTATTATCTTAAACTTTCTAAATTCATAGGCAAAGTAACCTCTTTGGTTACTTTAGATTTCTAAAATTGTGAAGGCCATTCTGAAACCGGGATTATATAAACAAGTTATCAGAAAGCGCATCACAATGGCTGGCTAATTACACTACTCTATGGTGGGAAATCTTCATTTCTTATAAAAGATGAATACATTTAAAAACAAAACCTGGTATATCACAGTCTGAAGTCTGAACATCCATGGGGCAGGGGAGAGTTAAGACTCCACAAACAAGCTTCCCTCCTCTCATTATCATGGCCTCATGGAAACAACAGAAGAGAGTTTAGACTAATAAAAGTGAAAAGAGTGTGAAGATGCTAGAGGGTGTTAAATGAAAATCAGCTTCAGTCTCCCCAACATAAGACATTCGTCTTACAGGCACTGAAAAGCTGGCTCAGAAGTTAAGACTACTTACTGTTCTTCAGGAGGACCCAGGTTTGAGTCCCAGCACCAACAGGTCAGCTCACAGCCACCTATAACTCCAGTTCAAGGGGATCTGACACCCCTCTTCTAGACTCTGGGGACACTACACAAATATGGTGCACTTATACACATGTAGGCAAAACACTCAGAGCCATAAAACAAAAATAATAAATAAATATTTTTTTAAAATATCCTGCTGGGGGGTGGTGGTGAACATCTTTAATCCCAGCATTCAGGAGGCAGAGGCAGGTGGATTTCTGTGAGTTCAAGGCCAGCCTGGTCTACAGATTGAGTTCCAGGACAGCCAGGGCTGCACACAGAAATACCTTCTCAAAAACCAAAACAACATCTTACCAAACTCTGGCAATTCCAATAATCCTGAGATGACATCGGACTATCTCCCACCCCCAGCAACCCACTCCCAACAGCTGCCTTCATTTACCCATTCAAGGGAGTGAGTCTTTCTGAGGACTTGAAATAGCTGCAGGATACAAACACTAACCATTTCATATGCATTATCAATCTCGCCTTTCATTTACAAATATAAATGACAGAAAAATCAGGAGCTAGTTAAAGGAAAGCAACGGTGCCAAAGAGAAGCAGGAAAGGGGGTCAGCAAAGCCTCAGCAGTAACAGAATACTTGGGTGGGGAGGGCATTCTTTAACTGTATGTATCTACAGTGACATTCTTAATGCAATCCGAGAAGACGAGGCAAATAGAAACCATCAGCGCTGCAGTAAGAACAGGCTGGAGAGAGGGCTGAGCGGTTGAGAGCACTGGCTGCTCTGCTGGAGGACCCCCAGGTTTGATACCCAGCACCACATGGCAGCTCACAATTGTCTGTAATCCAGTTTCAGGGGATCTGACACTCTCTTCTGGCCTTTGAGGGCAGTAGGCACACCATGGTGCAATGGCATCCATGCATGCAAAACACTCATACACATAAAATAAAAGGTTTTACAAAAAAATAAAACAAGAAAGAGTTCTTAGAAATTAAAACCATGGTTTTCCAAATTTTAAAATGTAGCAGTAAACAATGGGAATTACAAAAGGAAAAGCAGAAGACCAAATTAAGTATATATATATATATATATATATTAGGGAAAAGTAGAGAGATACAAACCCAAGGTATTTCCCCAATGACTTAATAGTAGTAGAAAATATTGGAGGGGAATAAAATGATAGGAGATATTTTCCCTTAGCTAAAAACAAAACAGATTAAAAGGAACCAGCAAGTTCCACAAAAGAATAAGTAAAGAGCTCCATCCTGATATATTGAAGAGAAATTTCAGAACTTAAGGCCTAGAATATTCTAGAAAAAGAAATGAAATGACTAACATCAGACTTCTGATCAGTGGCAATAGGGGTTAAAAGGAAATTAAATAATTTTTTTCAAGTTGTCACACAATTTTATATAATATTGTATAAACCTAAAGATACTATAGATTCACAAATATACCAGAAAAGGCTGCCACTAAATGATGGCAGGTTACTGATGGTGAAACACAGCCTAACGACGAAAGTGCTAACAAGAGGGGACAGGGGAAAGGCAAATTGCTGTCAATAAATAGAACAACTATATGCAAATTATCAAGCAATGTGATGAATATATGGAGTTTCAAAAATTCCATAACTTTACCATCCACGCCTCCTCAATGAAAAACTTAACTTGAGTAGGTATTCTCAAAAATCAAGAAAAGAAATCTATAGGTAACAGAAAGTATAAAAGTCATAGATGAGTTCAGGAGGTATTAAACAGCACTGCTTAAAGAGGGTCACACTGAAAGAGCAATGGTTTCAAGACAGTTGGTGATTCATTTCTATGGGCCCAGCCATGCCGCTTATGGCAGGAAGAGTAATATTTTACACAATCACACTACCATGAAAATGCCACCTACTGGTTCCCAATTTTAGAATCAACCCATAGATGAAGCAGGGAACACTTCAGAGTTCAGGACAGCAGGTAAGTGGTACAAATCGCACTAGCACACTAGCCCGGCAGTAGAACTAGAACAACCATCCACTCTGTCTTACACAGCAGGCTCTCCAAACCAACAGTCAAGAAATAGAGATGCAAGTGTATTCTGAATTGTCGGCAGTGACCATTTCTGAGAAGTAGGCTTAACTTTGGTAGTCTCCTATTCTGTATGTTTTTTCTCCCTTGTTCCATGTGAATACTTTGTATGTGGGGGGGGGGGGTGTCACCCATACTCTTGAAATGTAGACCTGGAAATGTTCCAAGGACATTGTAGATGCTCTATAAGAGTTATCTCATTCTGTTTTTACAAACACATTTTCTGAACATTGGAGGGGAAAGGTCTCACTTCCACCTACATATGAAGAAAAAACAAATCAATTTGCATCTACTATGACAGAACCAGTTCCCCAACACCGCCCCACAGAAAGTAAATTCACTGGTGCTGTACCTGACAGGCCCTTAGAACTCGAAGCCAGCTTTTCCAGGTGACTGTTGATTTTCTCAATAGCTCTGAAGTTCTTGTTCCTCTTCAGAACATCCACAGCAGACCGAGAGTGTCGATCTAGCAGATTAGGGTCTGCTCCAAAGCTCAGTAGCATCTGCACATCTTCTGTTTGTCCTGGGGCAGGCCAAAATGAGAAGAGGGGAGGCTCATGGTTCCTTCGGTAAGGAGATGTCCCCATGAGTGCTCAAGGGATTGGGGGATCCTCTTGTTTAAGGAGCCTAAACTGACAGCCTTAGGCAGTCCACCCAACTGCCCCAAAGCAAAGATCCTGGTGTGGAGTGGGAAGGACAATAGCTTTTAAGAGGTTCAGAAGTGCACTCCTCTCTACCTTTCTCCCCTCTCCTTGGCAACAAGCAAAGAGAGGGGAAATCTGGTTACTAGGCAACAGTTACAGCTGTAAGGATAAGAGCAAGCTGTGACTTCAGATTTCTTTATCCCCCAGAGAAGAAGCAGAATATTGTTCCAGAAAAAAATTTTAAATAAATTATTTGTATAATATATATAAATATAATTATATATTACATTATTTATTATATGTAACATTATATGTAACAAATAATGTATAAAATTATATATATATATATACACACACACACACACACACACACACACACAAGCCTGTCTGGTGACAGAAGAAAGCGGCAGCAATTTCTTTGGCATCAGGGCTTTTTGTTGTTGTCACTGTCACCACTCTCTAGCCCCACCCTTCCGGGTAGAGCTCCATGTGAGCTCCGATGGACCTATCTGACAAGCATCGAGGTGTCTCGGTGATCACAGGTTTGATTATTTTCAGATTGAAACAGGTATGTCCCTGGGGTGCACAGGCTTAGGCAGGTACAGAGAATTAAATCAATGCTAACCTTCAACTCCCCTGTGTAATATTTACTAAAGCTTACTGTCTAACAAGGTTCTCTATGCCAAGTGTCAGGCTGCTCACTGTGCTATCTTCTCCCACCTCTGTACTCACAGCTGCTTCTCTCACTATACAAAAATTAAAAACTTATACTTCCTACCCACTGAGATCTTACTGTGGTAGGCACAATACTAAGCCCTAAAATTCCAGACCCATGGTGTATGTACACCCAATCATATATTAATCTAGGTACTCAGCAATGAGACTCTGCAAATCCAAAATCAGCTAACTTTATAACAGATTATCCAGTTGGGCATGACCTAGTTATGAGAGTCAGATGCCAAAGTTCTGGAGAACAGAGAGGAAAACCAATCATCAAAGATTCAAAGATGAGAGAGCCTTGATGCACAGGAACTTCTCCCCAGCTGGCTTTGAAGGTAGAGGATGCCACAGAGTGACTGTGGGTGGCCTATAGAGCAACTTCAGGCAGACATTCAAAAAAGAAAACTGAGACCTTAGCCCAGCATCTTAGACTCTGCCCATCAACTATCCTGAACGCAGACCTGTAATTCCAGATGAGAACACAGCCCAAGCCAACACCTTGAATTCAGCCTTTCTGGAAAATCAGCAAAGACCCAGTCGCATCAGGCCAGACTACGGGCCCAGAGAACTGTGAGCACCAAACAAAGGGAGGCAATGGCATTGCAAGCCACCACACTGTTGGGATGTTGTTACACAGCACAGGAAACTAAAGCAATTATAAACAAAGGAGGTAAAATCTTCCCATCTGCAGGGTAGCAAATGGTCAATGAAAACTAACTGGTGCTTGTTTTCAATGGCATTGCATGAGCCGGCAAGATGATTCAGCAGGTAAAGGCACTTGCCACTAAGGCTAACAACCTTAGTTCAACTCCTAGAACCCATATGGTGGAAGAAAGAGCATCAATTCCCAAAAGCTGTCTTCTCCTTACACACATGCACACACACACACACACACACACACACACACACACACACACATACACACACAAAATGGTGTTTTTTTAAAGAAAGAAATCCCTATTTCCAATGTTGCTTGCCATCAGAAGATCACAGCTCAGCCTTGAACACCAAATCTGCTCCAGAAAACGCCACCATGCATAAACGCCAACATTCCTGTCACCTTCATTCCACTGACACTGAGACTTCATTACCATTGTAGAAAAAAAAAATGTTCTGTGTCTGAGGCAGGATCTCACTATGTAGAGCAGACTGGCCTCGAACTAAAGAGATCCACCTGCCTCTGTCTCTCCAGTGCTAGGATTAAATGTATGTGCCACCACACATGATGAAAAAAAAAAAAGAATGTTTTCTTATATAACCAAGAGAAAACAAATAATGATGGGTCTGAGAGTTTGGGGAAAGTGAGTCATCAAAGAGCTCCATGGGAGTGAACAGCTTTCCTCCTTCAGAGTCTAACAAGGCTTTCCATGTCACAATAACCCGCCTCTCTTCAGCTGTGCCGGTCTCTCTTACATGTGGCCTGTACAGCACCGTGTGCATGACAGGATGCAAGTCCCATGTTAGCTTCTAAGGACCATAAAGACCATGTCGGTTGCCTGGTTCCCATTCTATCTCTGGCATAAAATAAAGCACTTTGTAGCATATAGTAAGGGAGTATGGGGCGGGGTGTGGGTGTGGCCAGAAGCCCATGTTCTTGCATCATTTAACCTCACAGAAGCCACTTGAAAGAACACAAGAGCCCAGTGATTCTCCTCTCACCCATCTCCTTCATGCTTACAGCCTGTTTTCTCAATCATATTTAATTCACGGGAAAGTTTGGTCCTCTGAGCCTGCCATGTGTGGGTTTTCTAATGTCTGCAGTCACTGGACCCACAACACACCTTCCAGCATAATATCTCTACTCACGCTTGATGGAGTATCCTGGGAAGTGGGCAGCAGCAACATGCAGGACAGTGCATCCAGCATCGTCTGTGTAGTTGATGAGGCCTTTCCACTCAGGCTTATGCTCCATTATCCACCTGAAAAGCTGACTTTCCTCTGGACAGAGATAAGTTGCAAATATTATTTTCTACATAAAATCAACAAAGCAAATCAACTGTATGTCCCGTAAGGGATCAAAATGGGAACTCTAGCACACACTTTTACTCTCCAACAAAAGGTGTGAGGAGAGGAGAGGCAGGCATTTCATGATAATCTCAGGTCAGGTCCTCTAGAAGGCTGACAGGGATTCTTACCCATTTAACTTACTAGGGGGGTGAGAAACTCAGGAGAAAAGGGATGAACCAAGCAGGGTAGGGCAGGGGAAGGAGCTAAGCAAGGATGTGGCCTAAGCTACATCTGGTTCCCCTATTGTAAAGAGGAGACAGGATGGGGTCTTGACCTTCAGGACACAGGCAAATTTCTAATCTTCACAAGTCTCCTCATTTGAAAGTGGGGTCCAGGATTAGACTTCTTTTAGTCAGGCTTTACTTTTACATGTTTGTCTATCAATCCCTGTATAAGAGGAAGGATAGCATCATGTACAAAATCCTGAGTGTATAAAATGGATAATGATGGAACACAAATAAAAGATGGAAGAATAAAGCCACAACATCTGGCCACCCCACCCCCTCCAGGAAGATGACACAGACTAGAAGAGCAAACAGAGCTCTCTTGGCTCCTTCTGGTCCAGGAAGATGTCAAACTTACCCCATCAAGAAAACACAAGTTTCTATCTGAAGTGTTGGTACAAGTGTATGTGTATAATAATGACAGACTCAAATATTTAATTTTGTAAAACAAATGATAAAGCTTTAAAGAGTCTATTTTATGAAGATGGAAGGTCTGTTAGGTCTAGTGGTACATGCCTGTAGTCCCAGCCAAGACAAGAGGAACACAAATCTAAGGCCTGCCTGCATTACACAGTGAATTCAAAGCCAGAGAGTAACTAGCAAAACACAATCTCAAAATTAAATGGGTGTGAGGGTGAGAGTAGCTTAGTGGCAGACAGCCTGCCCAGCATGCGTAAAGGGGAAGAAAAGAACGAGAGAGAGAGAGAGAGAGAGAGAGAGAGAGAGAGAGAGAGAGAGCGCACAACTGTATCAGCAAAACATGCTGAGGGACAGAACCATACAAGCCACCTCTGTTTTTACAGTTAGCTGTTCCAATCCCTATCTACCCTTCTGTCTAGACTCTAAAAACACAAGATCTTTGCAAGCTGGATCCCTGGTAACTACTAGGTGCCAGGAGAGATAAAGATGCTTTGTCCTTGCCGAAAACCAGAATCGCTTGGACAGTCTGCTTTCAAGCGGCTCAACTCTGGGCAGAGCCCTCGGGTTCTGAGCTGTCAAGAAGCTAGGTAGGTGTGTGAAGGGGAGAACACTCACTTGCTTGGATGCAGAGCCGCATGAGGGCATGGAGAGGGTAGGGTCCTATGGTTTCAACATTTGCACCAATGGAGATGAGCCACTGAACCAACTTGGGCACTTGTTCCATTTTCTCATAAAGCCCAATGAAGATATACTTCTGGAAAGAAACAACATACATAAGCAGAGTCATAGAAGTTACTACATCAATACAAAACTTAAGCTCCCCCAACCACACATTTTTGAATCAGTAAAACATGAATGAACTATTCTCAGCCTGAGAGCTGCATAAATAACACATCTACAATGAAGCAGGTACTGGAAAAGTCCTAAACACAAATGACATGGCCTCCTATAAAGGCACATTTCCAGAATCACTCCCCTTACCTCAAAGAGGCTTTTCAGTGACAGCTCAGAGACATAGATATCACGTGGCAGTCGATCTTTCTTTGATGACAACAGTAGAAATGACTGCTTGTAAGGAAGAACAAGAAAAGGTTGGCATAGTAATCTTCTCCACAGCTTATTAGAGCAGAAAGGTTATTATATGGCCCAACAACAACAAACAAAAAACAAGCTTCATCTACTTTTTAAGCTACCTACAAAGTTTGTCAGCCTAAGCCATGATAACCAAAGCCTCTCTGTCTAGCCACCTGCCTGGCTGATTGTAGGCAAAGCTCTTTCCACAGTCCCTCACAACCTGCTAAAGACAAGACTCTCTAATATCAAGCATCTTGGCAGGGGATGAGGGCAGTCTGATGTCACACAAACCTAAAATTCCAGGCTCTGTAAGATCATGCCTAGAGATACGGCCCTCATACACATCCCTGCCAATGGACTAGGAGCATAGAAACTGAGACTAAGGCCATATTTTGCTTCTAGATCCTTTCAGTTTGATGTACAGTCAATGCTCACCTTTCACAGGCCCACTGTCCATGCTCAGTCCTAGATAATGCATTCAGGGCTCTGATAGTCATGACTGCTGACCTGGCTTTTACAAAATGCCTCAGTCTCCAGTACTTGAAAACTACCTAGACATCACACAGCCAGGATGTTGGGCCTGCCTCCTTGGGCTGGATTCCTGAGCCCTCCATTGATTGTGTAGGATGATAATGTCAGATTATTATAAATCTCCTTAGCTCAGCAGTTAGATAGCTCAGTGATTAAGAACACTGGCTGTTCTTCCAGAGGACCAGAGTTCAATTCTCAGCATCCACATGTACTCATAACCATTTGTAACTCCAGTTCCAGGGGACCTGATTTTTTCTTTGGGGCACCAGGTAAACATGTAGTACACAGACATACATGCAGGCAAAAAAATCACACACATTTAGAAAGAAAAAACTTGTAGCCCAGTGCTTAGCACACTGTAAGACTTCAACACACAGTAGCAGACTATCACTAGGTGCTCTTAACCATTCTTTTTAAATTCTCAGCCAAACCCTCAGAAAAATAAGTAAAGTGATTTTGTATGCTGCAACTTACAAATGAAAATCTGCGATTCAAAGGAGAAATTATTAGTCCAAGTAGTAAATGGAGGACTAAGGTCAAGGATACCCTCAGCCTCTTTTAGCTGTTATTCACCAATCAGCAATTTCTTAAAACTACACAGAAACCTTGAGTTGTGAGAATGGCTCCCTTGGAAAAGTGCAAGTTATGTAAGTACAGAAATCTGAGTTCAGGTTCCTGGCATCCACTTAAAAAGCCAGGCACAGAAACAGACATCTATAACTCCAGTGGAAGCAAGAGAAGACAAGTCAATCCCTGAATCTCACTGGCCAACCAGCCTAGCTGAATAACGAGCTCTAGGTTCAGTGACAGATCCTGTTCAACAAATAAGGTAGAGAGTGATCGAGGAAGACACTAAACATCAACCTCAGGCCTCCACACACAAGCACACACATGTGCACACACAAAGAAGTGCACACCACATACAATATACATAGCAGAGGCACATCTATGGTGATATTTTATTTGTACTGAAATGTGATTTTATTTGTATGCTAATAAATAAAGTCGCCTAGGGGTCAGAGCTAATAACAAGCCATAGCAGAAACCAGGCGGTGGTGGCACATGCCTTTAATCCCCGATCACATGACAGGCAGATCTCTGTGTGTTCAAGGATACAACCAGCATGGAGACACACGCCTTTAATCTCAATACCAACCATAGAAGACCTGGAGGTCTGTATAGACAGGCAGTGATGAGGAGGTCATGTCGTTGGGTTTACAACCAATGAGAAGGCAGAACAGAAAGTCAATAAAAAGACAGATACACAGGAAGTAGGTCTCTTTCTGAGGGGAAGGACGACAGTGGCAGGAAGGGTAAGAAGGAGGTTTTAAGTCTCAGCTCTTAGCTTACTGCTCTGACCTCTTGGGCTTTTAACTCTGCATTTGGCTCTGTGTTTCTTATTTAATAAGACGGTTGTTACATCTTCACACATCCACACAAAGAATAAATAAGTGTTTTTAAGAAGTTATTCTGGTATCAAGATAAACACATAATACATTACATTCCCTTGGTATCAAGAGAAGATTTTATTTAACAGAGTGTGTTTTCCTAGTAAGGGAGCCACCTCCTGTACTCACGTGCCACAATCCTTTCTTTGCCAACTTCTCTATTACAGATTGCCACACTTCGGTTGAAAATCCAGCAGTGAAAATATGATCAAAGCAGGGCAAGAAACTCTGCAAAACAATGGAGTCACCTGAAAGAAAATTGCATAGTTTAGAAACTTTCAAGTGAGGGAAGTCTAGAGCCTTGAGGAAATGTTTCCCCAATAAAGACCACATAAAGTCAAATGTAAGTAAAAGATCTCAGAAGGAAAACTCATTTCAAAATGTAAAGTCCATTATGACTGAATGGGGTGACAAACATTTTAAATTTAGCCAGGGCCCTGGATACTATCAGGGCAGTAGACTGAATCATCTCTGGCAAGGGATGTAATACATAAGGTCTTTCTGAGCCCTCCTGGAAGGAGTAGTAAGGCCTCTGATCCCTGGGCAAGGAGTGTTATAGCTGTGATGCCAAACACACATTGTGAGCTGTCACAGGACCCTCTATCGGTCCTCTAGGTTATTTTCATAACAAACAAGGGATCAATGAAATGGCGTAGCACAAGAAGGCTTGCTACAGTCTGAAAACTTAAGAAAGAAGATTAATAACATTATTTAAAAAAAAATAACTTTGAGCTGGAGGGATGGCTCAGAGGTTAAGAGCACTGGCTGCTCTTCCAGAGGTCCTGAGTTCAACTCCCAGCAACCACATGGTGGCTCACCACCATCTACAATGAGATCTGGTGCCCTCTTCTGGCCTGCAGGCATACATGCAGGCAGAACACTGTATACATAATAAATATTTTTAAAAAATAATAACTTTTAGCAAATCAGAGAAAAATACTTGAAAGTCATGGGAAAGAACAAAATCATCTAACACAAATAGTATAAGCAGGAAATCCCTAACCAGCAACAAAGGACACTTCAGGCTATAAAACAAGACTCCAAAAGCTTTAAGTCATTAGTGTAATCAGACTTCCCTGTTTTTACAAAGGCACAAGTCACTGAAGCTTCCAAAATGCTTTCTGGTAAGACCAGTTTCTTTCCAACTGAATATATTAGCCCCAAATGAACACTTTGGAGTCATTTTCCCATGAGATATTCTGGGTAAGTAACAAGAACTGAAAATACTTTCTCCCAGTCTGACTTACTGCTCATAGTTGTGAAGATCCCAACAAGGAAATCAGGAACCTGCACTTGGTCTTGGCTTCTCTGCAAAAGTCGAAGACCCTCAAAAAACATTCGAGCAGCTTCGTAGGGCTGGAGTAAGTGCAGCAAGGAGTAACCGGCTCGGTAGTAACCCTGGAAAATGACAAAGTAAAGCTGGTGTTCCCACAGCCTCTGACCTGCTGCTGGAAAGAAAACAAGACTGCAGTGTGGGGATATCAACTCCAGAAGCTTCACTGTATGCAAAGAAGCTCTCCCCTCTCTCTCACACTCACTCTCTGTCTCTGTCTGTGTCTGTGAGTGTGTGTGTGGGGGGGGGGGGAGGGGGAGCTTGTGTGGAAGCCAGAGGTCAACTTCAGGTGTCTTCCCCTATTGCTCTCCACCTTATTTTTTTTAACAAGAGCTCTCACTGAACCATTCCTGTGAGATTGAGCAGCTGGCCAGCCAGCCCTCAGGATCCACCTGTCTCCCTCTCCAGCCAGTGCTGAGGTTACAGGTTGTGGGTACTGGGGTTCCAAACTGAGGTCCTCATGCTTGCACAGTGAGTACCTCCCCACCCCTGAGCCATTCCCCAGGCCCAAGAAGGACTTCTGAGAAGCAGCAGGCACAGGCTTCCCACAAGGTACTCTGTGTCGTGTCTTTCTGATACACCTTAGCTGTTAGGAAATATGTAACCATGTTCAACTCTATCACCTCTGTAATATCGATGTGACAGAGAGGGAAGAAAGCAGGCTGCTTCCAGTCATGAGTATGGCTTTTGTTCACACTGCTGATCACAGTCTGGGCAGGAGAATGAAAAGTGTCCTATGGTTGGTGTTCAGGAAAGAGAGAGACTTCTGTGTCAACACAGAAGTTGCTCCTTTTACTCAAAGTAAGCACAATTGTCACTGTGGGTAAGAAAAAACTGCAATGACAAGCACTGAGGGTTACTCAGCTCTGTATTATAAGCAATAGGAACAAGAGGCAAAAACATGTTTTCTGTAAAAAAGAAGAAAATCACAACTAAAAGTGGGAAGAGGCCAAAGAGATGGCTCAGTGAGTAAAGTCACTTACTGACAGACCTGATGACCTGAATTCGAGTCCAAGACCCACACGGACAGGCAAGACCAACTTCAAGTTGTCCTCTGACCACACACACACACACACACACACACACACACACACACACACACACAAATAGATAAATAAATAAATAATAACATTTAAGAGGGAGAATGGGCCAGGCTGCAGTGGCGCACACCTTTAATCCAAGCACTCAGAGGCAGAGGCAGGTGGGTCTCTGTGAGTTCCAGGCTCCAAAACTACATGGAGAAACCCTGTTTGGGGGGGGGGGGGAGAGAATGGTCTGATTTTACAAACACACAAGTGCAAGGCTCCACATAAGAGTAAAGGACACTGTCTCCCCCATTCTGTCACCTGCAGTGGCAGGGACCCACCAAGACTACTGTCAGAATTAACAGAAAGCGTTTACAACCTGGGTTCATGCAAAAGCAAGCATTTAGAAATTCCACTTAACCTTGGCTCTCTCAGTATTTATTGATCTGAATTAACCTTTCTTTGAATGTCTAAAGAGCTCGGGTAACAACTTGAAACAAAGGGAAAACTATATCTGTACTGTGTTGGGTTTTTTGGGGGTTTTGATTTTTTTCCCCCAACCATGTGGGCTAGCACAGAAGTTTCCATTTATTTGTTTCCTCAGATCTAAAACTTCATTTTTTATTCTGTAGGGGTGAAGAGGACAGAAATATTCTATCCCCAAACATGTTGCTTTGACATAAAGATTATTTTAAGATGTAGGCATTTGTGATTCAAAAGAGGCCGAGTAAAGCCTTCCTGGAGTATCCCTCTCCCTACACACCAACCATCAGCCCTGAGGTGTCTGCTCACAAACCTGCTTCCTAAAACAGCCCTTATTTTCCATCTGTTTCCCTCACAGGTTGCAGCCCCTACACCTAGGGTCCTTTGTCTTTTCACTCTTGTTAAAAATAGCATCAACTTTCCGTCTTGTCTCCTTCATTAGAATCTTCTAGGGAATCTCCATTAAAAACATAGCAACAGATAAAACTAAACTGGGAATATCATTCAGAACTTTCTCAGGCCACAGCCAGAACTGTGGGAATGCATGCCAGGCCCAACTACTCCCCACCCTAGCATACCTCTCAGAAATGTGCTTCCATTTTCAAGCTCAATAACTTCTAAAGTATCCATTCCCCACACTGGGGATGTAGCTCAGTAGAGGAGTGCTTTCCTAGCATGTACTATGGGTAAATGCCTACTTATAATGCAAAATATTCAAGCCTCTCTCTTAATACTTGAGTCATTTGTGGCTCCAAGCTCCCCACATCTTCCCATTGTGTTCTGTTGACCACTATTTTGTTTAGTATCTCCTTAATTCTTGCTGCCCTAGGCATCATCTCATTTTACAGTTGAGGAACCTGAGTTTATGGTTAGAATCTCTCGTGCACATCACAGCATGTCACAGAAAGGCTAATGTTTGGTGCTATTCCCAGTTTATGGAGGAGCCTTTCTCAACTACTCAGACCACTAATTTAACACTTCATAGTCTGTTGCCTCAGATAGCTACAGACTACTGTTTAACTTAAAGCCTCATATTTTACTTCCAGGCTATTCTTCTCTTCAGTTTGGGTATGAATTACTCAGGGTCTGACATGACGTCTCTCCTTCCTTTTGTGTGTCTTGAAATTGCATTACAGGGTCAGCACTTGGGACATTTCAACTGAAAAAGCCTCAAATTAGTGCTTACCAGACTGGGCATAGCGGTGCATGCCTTTAATCTCAGCACCCAGGAGGCAGAGACAGGCAAATCTCTTTGAATTCAAGGCTAATCTGGTCTATATAGTGAGTTCCAGGCTAGCCAGGACTGCATAGTAAGACCCTGTCTAAAAAAAAAAAGAAAGAAATGCACACACCACCACCACCTACTGACCTTTGTTAATAGCCTTAAAGGGTCTCACTAGCCTCTAAAACGTCCCTGACACCCTCAAAGGGTCTGCTTTCTACTGACCTGCCATCTGAAGTGGAGCTTTGTTATATGAGGCTCAAGCATCCTCGTCTAACTACATCAGGTCTAAGGAGCTCTCCAGCCTCTCACTGAACTCCATCTACCAGGGAGTAGGGTTCCACTCTCCCAGGCAGCATGTATCAACACTCACTACCCCTGTACCTACTCCTCTTGAGGCAAGGCTCCCCCATCCCATGGACCTCTGTCTGAAGAGCAAATGCATTCAAGGAGAAGCATTCCTAGAACATCCACTTTGACAAGAAGGAAGAAAAACAAGCAAAGTAAGAGGAGGGAAGCAGTCACTGCTACCATACCTTCACATAGGTTGGGTCCCATTGGAGACACTCCTTGGCAGTAAGAAAAGCCTCGTTCCATTTCCCAAGGCTGTAAAATGCATTGGATTTGTTGCACAATATCACAGCCAATTCCCGAGGGGGAGCCCTGTGAGCAAGAACAAACCAGAAATCAGCAAAGCCATCATTCTGCAAAATTAGAGCACAGTCCTCAAAGGCCACCATTCTGGAGCTGGCTGCTAGCTAAAACCAGGCAGAGGGTTTTAGCTGGAAATACCTGTTATGCATATAATATCTGTCTTTTGTAGCCCCCTAAAAAGGCTAGAGCATTTACAATGTACAAACCTGTGTTTCCCTGCTCCCAAATACTTTGCTCATACTTTTAATTATAAATGCTTTCAATATCTTAATTCCAACCCCAGACTGATCTCTACAAATGTCTTTATTTGTAGAGAACGTTGGTAAAAATATAAAATGATGATGCCATATAGATGGGGATGGGAAGGCATTCCTACCAAGACTTTAAAGAGTGCAGATGTGGCATGCACACTATATCATAGGAAGAACCTCTCAGAATACATGATTACATAATCTCCATTGCCAACCCTGAGAATAGGATATAGACAAGTGGCCTCTGCAGGCTTGAAGGCAGGCTCGATGGGCAGGGAATTCCAGAGTACTTGTACCCATTGTGTGGATTAAAGGGAAGACAAGGGTTTGGGGTGAATGAGGCACAAGCTCCTAACTCCTGCTTGTACGGAGGGACATAGTTGGAAGACAGCCAAAGAGGAGCCCTCTGAAGCATTGGGGGGGGGAGGCGGGGAGCAAGGGCCACCATGCCTGCACCCAAGGCATACAGAGCAGCAAGGTTAATGCTGGAAGCAGGCTGGAAGAACAAAGAAGGTTCCAAATGCACCAGTGTCGGGAGCCCAAGTGCCACTGGGATGTTAGACACTCGGAAGGAGAAAACAAGATTTGAACTTTGTAACACGAATTTCTAAAGGTCTTATAATTAAAAAATCCAGAGCCTGATATTGGGGTGAAAGCTAAAAGATCAAACAAGCAAAGCAGGCCACAGCCACCACCTCTTACTTCACCAGCTCCTCAGCCTGAAAGGGCTTCAGTCGAAAGAGCTTCCTCTACCTAAAAGGCTTTAGTTCCTGTCTCCTCATACCTTATATACCTTTCTCCGCCCACCATATCACTTCCTTTTTAGTGCTGGGATTAAAGGTATGTGACTTCTCAAGCAAAGGCATGAGATCTCAAGTGCTGGGATTAAAGGTGTGTGCCACCACTGTCTGGCCTCTATGTTTAATCTAGTGGCTTGTTCTGTCCTCTGATCTTCAGGCAAAGTTTATTAGGGTATACAATATATCGCTCCAGGACTTCCTTTTCATTTTATAAGTGTGAAACTAACAAGTCACTATGCAAAAGAATTATCTACATATTGTAGACAAAAACAAAACACTGCAAAAAATACCTCTGTTACTGTCTCCATTCTCAACCTTCTGTATGTCTGCCTTCATTAACTTCCCAACTATCCTTCCAAGTGAAGGGATGTAACCCCAGAGACACACAGGAGGCAGTGGGGTGAGCAGCAGATAATAAGCAAAGAGAGAAAGGAATAAAAGACACCATGGGAACTCTCTCACAAGACAGAAAAGGCTTTGGATGAGGGAGACCCCCACTGCACAGGTGGCGTCTACCTGCAGGAGGGACACAGTGCTTCCTCTCAGAGCTCTTCTCTGTTCCCCCTCCCTGCCCCTACCAGCAAAGCAGAAACCCTGCTAACCCCAGACTTCTGGTCTCCAGAACCATAAGAAAACAAATCTATAGTCTTAATCCACTGAGTGTGTAGTAATTTGTCCCTGCAGCAACAGGAAACTAATAGAACAATAATGCTGAGGCACCATGTGCTTTTTCATGCATACAGAGAACTTTCCAGAAATGGCATCTTAACAAACTAGACACAGAAGCAGGTAAGATTTACAAAAGCAAATTTCTTATTATACTGTTTCTTTTGAGAAATATATTATTCATAAAAACATATCTACATGCATCTATTGTTGCTATTTTAATTTTTATCTCTATGTGAAATGAACTTTTGTAATTACTATTTCAGATGAGCTTAGCAAGCGACAGGTTTCATCCTACTGTTCATGTGTGTACCACTGTTCTTTGTTCTCCTGCTTCCCACTGCCCTCCCTGTATCCACAGCCTACCCTGACTAGGTTCCTTCCTTCACCTAGATAGTCCCCCAACACTTTCTACATCAATAATTATTTTCTCAGTTTTGAGTTCTAATCCAGACTATACTGACAGTTATAGCCTATAGAAATAAAGACTCTCTGGCATTCTTGGTCATTTCTAAGCCTGTCACATGGTATTACTATGTTTGAAAACAGGTTTCCTAAGGCTGAAGAGTGAGGAAGGCCCAGTGAGCCTTAGAGCCTGTGGTGTGGCCCTGTGGCCGGGGGAAATACAGAGAAAACCAACAAGACGAAAGCGATGACAATGAAGAAGCTTGGGGGACCAGCCACCCCGAAACTATGACCCGTACCCGACAGGAGGGAAGAAGTTCTGTTGGGTTTCCTAGCAGACTCCGTTTCCCTGTCCTAACAGCATCCCTTGACCTCCTGTACTAACGAGGAACAGAGGACAAATGGGAAGTGCTATGAGAAAGGAACCAGAAACTAGGTGACAAGGCACGTGGAGAAACCATTAACAACAAAGCCCTTCTTTAGTCAAAAGGAAACAAGGGCTAGAAACACTGAACACTCACCCACACTGTGTAACTGCCAAAGAATCTGGATGGCTTCACCATACGTTTAAGAACCTGGGTGCCAGATTCTTCCAACAGATGAACATAGACAACTAGGTCCACCCTATAGAAAGTGGAAGGCTGGCCACCCTGCTTGCTACCAGGCCCAAGTGGGGTACAGTCACCTTCAAGCCTGTTTTGTGGAGTCCACAGAAGCAATTCATTCTAACCCCACCCACCTTGAGAAAGCACACCCTACCCACATCTCCTGCCAAGGCAGGATGTCTGAGAAGACCTTTCCTTTCTCAGTTTCCTCGTGGCAAGAAGATTCCATTTACTCAATGGCCTGCTAGGAGCTGCTTCCAAACGCAGGACAATACAACCCTAGAAGGTGCTGAGCACTAAGACAGTCACATTTACTTGTCACCACAGCCCATAAGGAGATCTAGTTCCCACTGTTCATGTGTGAAAACAAGCTCAAGGAGGTTCAAGTCACTTGCCTACGGATCTGCAGGTGACACTGTTCATTTTTTACCCCAGATCTGATCAATCTGATCAATTGACCCAGATCCTTTGCATGTCAGGACAAGTAAAATTCAGTTGACAGTCCTTCTTTTGCTTATAACACACTGACACAGAAATGCACTATGGCTCTGAAGACCTCATCTGTACATGGTTAGGTAATGGTGCCACTGCTTCTCCAGCTCCTTCCTTCTTAAAACTCTATAACACAAGCCTGGGAACATTTGACCCAGAAGTTGCTTATACCCTCCAAAAAGTCCTTCCTCTTTCCAGTCGTAGCCTGTTCTGCTCACTGTTACAGCTCTGTGACCTAGTATCCAAGGCCACTTAAAAAACTGCTAGAACCACTTGAATGTCAGACATGGAAAGGGTACAGATGACCACCTCGCATTTGTCTCAAAGGTTGGGGAAAAGGGTCTGATAGCCCTGGCTACATGATGGGGACTCTAAATATGTTGAACAAAGGCAGGAGCAGAGAAGCCTGAGAAAGCCTTAAGAAGCAACTACCAAGGATACAGGGAAAAAAGCGGGGAGGGGTTCAAAAGAGGTACCCCTTCCAGTATGGTAGTAATGAAGGCAAAGTGGTGGGGAGAGTATTAAATCATGACAGTACAGGCATCCATGTATGCCATGTACCTATGGGGTCATGAAGTCTGTTGAGCGTCTTGTTGGCCAAATAAGTTCTTGGTTCTGTAATCCTTCTCATTGCTTTTATCATTTTAAGTCTTGTCAAGGAGTTGGAGGAAGGACCAGAACTGAGCAGACATGATGATGGCTTAGTTTAGACACACATGAGCTGGCTGGGAAGGACATTTCTGAACCTTTCTGCATTCCTTAGGTAGAACTTTATGAAAATGAAGCCCATGACTCCTATACAAGTCAGAACACAAAACTCCATCCACACTTATTCTGTGATCTCCAAATTACATGACTTGCATTTATTAAGAAATTACTAAGGGGGATGTGAGAAAATGTCAAGAACTGATTTAAATGGTAACAAAGCAGTATGTTTCTCTTCCAAATACTGCCAGCCATTTGCCCAACAAATATTTATCAAACCGGCCATTATCAGAGAGCTAGAACATGAAAATCCCCACAACTGATAAAGGGCTAATACTTGTCCTTTAAAAATACCTTTCTATTGCTAGAAAAGTCCAACCAAGCAGCTGTGGTGGTTTGTTATAATGCCAGCATTCTAGATGCTAATGCAGGATAATGAGTTTGAGGCCAGTCTTTATTACACAATGAGACAAAAATTATTTCAAATTTGAGGAAACTGTTTACAGAGGAAATAGCCTCATGGATGTTTACCATAGTGAAAATTGGAAATAGTCCTAAATGTTTCATCATTCATAACAGATTTAAGTCAATTACAGATTATCCATGCAATAGAACACCATACATCATCTATTTTAAAAATCATGAAACAGACATTTAATGACAGAGTAAGTTAGTAAGGAAAAATATGGGCTACACAAAGTCATACAATCCCAAATAAAATTTTCAGTAGATAATGTATTGAAAATATGACAAAATGGCAGCAGCCACACCACCGAGACTTAAGTAGGGTTTGGGTTTTCCTCATAGTTTTTCCTGAACTTTCAACACTTTACAATGCATGACCTTGATAATCAGACCATAAATGTTATCAAAATGAGAGTGTAAGAGTTTAGCTGAATCCTAGCACAAACGTTTCTCGGATATTTAGAAGTACAATGACATTTGTCATTTCAGAATGCTTTCACAGAAACCTACAGAGAGCTCCAGATAGGTGCTGCGTGGGCAAATGCTGAAGACAGTTCTGCGCCACATTCTACATTACCTCCATGTACCACGTCAAAAGGAAAGAGGCTGACTACAGCAGAGACTGCAACCTCAGACAAAAATCGCTCAAAAGGTTTCTTACTAGGCAACTTCCTGAATCTCTGCTATGGGACTGACCTCCAAGGTCAGGATGATAGGACTCTTTGGCTACTTATTAAAAAATAATAATAATAAATTGATAATACAAAAATGTGTGGGGCTGGAGAGATGGCTCAGGATTAAGAGCCAACACCCACATGGCAGCTCACAACTCTCTGTAATTCCAGTCTCAAGGGATCTAACACCTTCTTCTGACCTCCTCTGGCACTGCACACACAGTATGTGCAGACATACATAAAAACAAAACACCCATACACATAAAAATAAATAAATCATTTTTAAACATTTTGTCAACTAGCTCTTTAGACAAAAGCAATATTTTGGCTATGAGAACTGTGAATCTGATTTGATCTTTTTCCTCTGAGACAGTCATTTAATTCTTTTGTCTTTGTGTCTCATTTGTCACAGAGGAAAGAACATAGGGTATGTCTGAAGTAGCATATTGCAGCTATCCATGCAGACTGGGAGTTCTGTGGTTCCCATCAAGCCAGTGTCTATTTAAACAGAACTTTATTGTGGATCCCTGAAACAATAGCAATGAAAACTGGATGAGGTTACCTTCTCACCTGGTCTTATGCCATATAAGTTTGGCTTTGTGACCAAAAACTACGTAGTCTCTGTTCTCTGCCAAAAAAAGACAGAGGTGTTAGCCTATGTCTTCTCAACCAGCCAAAAAGCTGAATTCAGGATCCCAAAGATATTAAGCAGAATTCTGCTCTCAGGAGATTGTCTTAAATAAGAGACTCCACTCCAGAAGGTCTATGCCCTGACTTTTGTTAGCCTGGTTTGTGCTGGGAAACCCTCAGCTCAGAATCACTTACCAGGTGTCACAAATTAGTGGATCTGTAGTTCAAGGTATCTCCTATTTCCATGTGTGGGCAGAGACATTTGCACCTAACTTTAACCACCTGTGGCACCACCTGTGGCAACAATGGTCTTTACCTAGACTCTCCTAGTCTGTCTCTGAGAGTAAGTTTGGGATGGTAGCTGCCACAGCTTCTACAACTTCAAGAACACCTCTGGTTCTCTGACCCAGGTATCACTCTAACTTCACTGCCTGCTGTTAGCCTGTTTATGACAATTAACCTGTTTAGCTCTGGTTTTGATTCCTGTATACCCTGACCTACAATTCTCTTTGCATTTCATTATGCCTATCCCAACACAAAAATGTTACATGCTACTGAAAAGCTCTCAATGAACTTTGGCCACCATGGCCAAATGTTCGAAGCTCTGCTGTGCCCTGCCATATGAATTTAAGGATAAAGGGAGAAGTAGGGGTGGAGAAAGAAAGGGAAGCCCTTCAGCTCTTCTCAGTCAAATCTTGTATCTTTCAGTTGTACTTCTAAAAACCATCCTACATTCCTTTCTTAGTAAATTCTTCGTAGTCCAGAAGAAAAAAGGTTAAAATTGTTCTGAACTGTTCACAGGACTCCTAAATTCGGGACACCCATTCTAACACTTTCCTCTTCCACTGACAGCTTCTGATTTGCTCATCTTTTGGTTTGGTTTGGTTTGGTTTGGTTTGGTTTGGTTGGGTTTGGTTTGGTTGGGTTGGGTTGGGTTGGGTTGGGTTTGGGTTTGGGTTTGGGTTTGTTGTTTTAAGAGGGTTTCTGTGTAGCTCTGGCTGTTCTGGAACTCACTCTGTAGACCAGGATGGCCTTGAACTCCCAGAAATCTGCCTGTCCCTGCCTCTGGGGTGCTGGGATTAAAGGTGTCTGCTGCTCCACCACCACCACCGGGCTAATTTGCTCTTAGCAGCTCTTTCTGACCTGTCACCTCTAAGGAGAAACACGGGTTACCTGGCCTTTGCATACAGGCCGTTGAAGGGCTAGAGCCCCAGAATATGGCTGGACCAAACTCTGAGTTGCAAGCACGTTTCAGCTAGTAGAGGCTGCACTCCTGCTCCAGTTGTAGAAACCCAATTTCTTGTCTGTTTTGGTTTTGTGTGTGGCTTGGAGTTTGAGCCATCTGCTTGGATATGCCTTTGGTTTAAAACTTTGGTTAATATTTAGAGCACTACATCAACTTTTGTTCACTTTTTTCTCCAGAGCTGAAACAGAGCTATATATCCAAAAAGAAGGCAGCAAATTATTTAATACATTTCAAAGACAAGCCACTGAAATCCAAATCTGGCAAAGAGAAAAAAAATTTCATTTTCATCTTGGCTACAAATCACTCCACATTATGGAAAAATGCAATACAACTGGTTAGAAAGCTCAGACCCTCACTATCACTCATGCTATAGCACAAGATGTGAAGAGAATTAAAAGTGACTGAATCTGTCTTACAAACTATCCTGAATACACCTCTAAAAACTATATGAAATCTGTCTATTGATCTCAGAATATAAGAGGCCTGGCAGGGATGACGACATTCTAAAGAGTTACACAAGTCCCTTCCTTTAGTTATAAGACTACTGAAACAATGGTCTCCAAGAAATTAGAATTTCCCAAGGAGTCTCTCCCTAGGGAGAAGGAAAAGGCTGAAGCCTGGTACCAGCCAGATAGGGAACTTGCCTCTCTGAAAGAAACTGCACACACTTCTGACAATATCATACCACCTGGCAGCAAGAGAGCAGAGCCAAACCAATGACTTGTCAGTGAAGGGTGTGTTCACACCCTGACTGTAACTGCATGGCTATGCATACCTCTAGTCCTCTACATAAACCACCAACAAGTCAGGACACCAGACACTTGGACAGAGGCAAGAATGCCTGTGGATACTTTAAAAATAAAAAATAGAAATAGATTAATATATCAGGGCATTAAAAATGACACAGTCCTGCTCTAGAAGAAAAAAAGAAGAAACATTTTACTAGTGTTTACCCTAGATATTTAATCTGCACATATGTTTCCCAAAACTTCTTGGTAAAAGCATATAATTTCTCTCCAATCTTAAGACATAAAATTCCAGTCTCACTTAAGAAACTTTCATAATGAAAACCCTGACGATTCTCAGAAGAGGAAAAGGCTAAAAATATTTGCTGTCCATCACATTTAAAGCCTGACAAGGGCTGCTTATTTGTTGGGGTTTTTTTTAATTTCTTATTTTTATGTAGATGAGTGCTTTGCTTGCATTTATGCCATGTACTATGTGTGCACAGGGCCCTCAGAGGTCAGAAGAAATTATCAGATCCCCTGGAACTGGAGTTACAGATAGTTGTGAGCTGCTATGTGGGTGCTAGGAATTAAACTCAGGTCCTCTGGTAGAGCAGCCAGTGCTCTTAACCACTAAGTCATCTCTCCAGCCCCCCCCCCCCCCCCCCCCCCCGATAATGAGATATTTTTGAAGGTTAGTTTTTTTTAAAAATCTCTATGGTCAATTCAATTTAACTGAAAGTTGATACTCAGTAAGGTCAGCTTACAATAGAGAAACCTGCATACTGTGTTTACCATGACAGTTCAAAATAGTCATGTTATAGAATCTGCCTAAAGTAACAACCAAGAGATGAATGGATAAAGAAAATGTGCTAGAGAGGCTACAGAGATGCCTCAATGGTTAAGAGCACTGGTTGCTCTTCCAGACGACTTGAGTTTAATGCCTAGCACTCACATGATGGCTCACAACACAACCATCTGTAATTCTAATTCCAGGAGATCCAATGCCCTCTCCTGTTCTCCACAGGCACTGAACACACAGTGTACAGACATACATGCAGACAAAACACTCGTATACATAAAAATAATCTTTTTTAAAGTAAACAACTTTTTATCTACTGATAAATGGATGAACAACTGTGTGAGATATGTACAATGTAATGTCAGCCTTTAAAAAAGAAGAAATTCTGACATAGTCTATACCATGGATGAACCTTTAAGGCAATATGTTGATGAAATAAACCAGACACAAAGAGACATACAATGTATAATTCCACTTCTCTGGGTACCACTGTAGTCAAATTCATAGACACAAAAAGCAAAATGAGGTTGCCTGGAGTGGAGAAAAGGAGAAAGGGAGAGTTGTTAGGGACGTGGAGGTTGTTTTGTAAGTGAAAACATTCCCTAGATCAGCTGGACAAGATGAATATGATTGAGATCCTGTCTCAAAATCGAAAGGTAAGATGGTAAACTATGTGGCTCTTGTGTGTGTGTGTGTGTGTGTGTGTGTGTGTGTGTGTGTGTGTGTGTTTGGCAGTGCTAGTGATCAAATCAGGTCACTGAACCGGTTAAGCACTCTACCACTGAGCTTGCAGCTCCAGCCCTTGATATTCTGAGACAGGATCTTGCTTTCTAACTTAGGTCCTTCAACTGTGGATGCCACTAGTCTCCATCTTCTGATTGCTGGGGTTATAGAATGGGCCGCCATTCCCCATCTGTTTTAGTTTTTGTTTGTTTTTTTAAATAAAAATAATAAAACAGAGGTTCAGAGAAAACACCAGTACAGTGTAAAAGAGTATTTTTCTTGACTTGTATTTCTACTTAAAAAGTATTTAATTCCTCATGTACACTAAGCTATGCCAAGATACCCAGAAGCTGACAGGATAGCAAGCCTCCCCATCTCTGGTAGTGCTGAAAGACATGCACCTCAGGAAAGAAAGGGCAGGAAGACACCAATTGTTTCTGAGCCATGCTGGGGTCCTGTCCCACTGACATGACCGCAGCTAACACCTGTCCTGCAGCAGGCATTACATGCTAGGCTTACAGCACCCAACATGGACCTCCAGCGATCAAGAAAATAAACACATTATATGATGTGTTATTAGTAAGTGTATATTATCACCAGATAATACTATCAACCATTATTGGATAATTATGAAGTTTTTATAACTGTTTTTGTACATGTCTTTCAATAGATAAGTCTGCATTTGTGAGTGCATTCCAGGGAATAGAATCACTGGCTCATGGGCGGAGAATGCACTGTTTAGTTTCAGTAAATACTACCTGTTTTCAAGTTAGTTCAGTCTATGCTCTCAACAGGAGAATATTAGAAACATAAATCAACAACACTTTTTTGATGCTAGGTATTATCAGTCTTTTTAATTTAACCTAAGGTGGTATCTTGTGGTTTTAAACAGTATTTTCCTAATGACTGATACTTTGAGTCTTTTCCTGAGTATATTGGCTATATGAATCTCACCTTTTGAAGTTCCTAACTGACCCAATCATAGGGCCATGTTGGATTTGTGTTGCTGTTGTTAGATTTTTAAATAATAACATGCCTTTGGTTGCGTTGTTTTTAATAAATAATTACTAGCTAACAGTCTATCAGACCTGTGTTAATTAATTTTGTCAGCAAACAGTATCACTACTAGACAGCTGAGAGAGAAGTGGGGTCTGGACAGGGATTTGACACCTGTCGTTCATACAAGCCCTAAGCAGCTCAGGAAATAAATTTTCTAAAGACACCTATTACTAGTAAGTGGCTTAGGAGATCTCATTACAGTATATTTTGTTAGATAGCATGGTGCCAGTGTATGGTTTTGTAATTAAAAACTAAAAATAGATTAAACCTTTATGGCAGAAATGTGACAGTTGACACTTAACAACAATGATGTTTGGAACTTGGGAAGCTGACACTCTCTCCATTTGGCTGAAATGAGCCATTCTCGTGCCCTTTAAAGTAGTTACTCCTGTTTAACTGAGCCAAATTTTGCTTCTGTTATCCACTTCCAGTGCCAATTCCCTCGGCATTAAGAGAAGCTGGCTCAACTCTAGTTGCCAAGGGTTTGATGAGCAAACTGTATCTCCCTGCCAGAGACTGGTTCAGATTTGTCTGAACTGCTGGGGGGATGGAGGGGGCAGGCCGGGCAGGATCAGAGAAACCTTCAGAATACAAGCATTGCATCTCCTAAGGCAATAGTTCTCAACCTCTCAATCTTCCTAATGCTGTGACCCTTTAACGCAACTCCTTATGTTGTAGTGACCCCCAATCATAAAATTATTGCTACTTCATACTGTAATTTTGCTACTGTTATGTATCATAATAAAAATATCTGATATGCAGGATATCTGATATGCAACCCCCGTGAAACAGTCAGTTGGTCCAGGAGTTGCAACCCACAGGTTGAGAACCACTTCACAAAGTCACCTTCCCAGCTCGGCAGCAGGATCTTTTTTAAAAAATCACTTTTCTAAGTTTCCAGAGAGCAACTATCTGCTACTTCGGGCAATATGGAAAGAAGGCTATGAACCTAAGTGCCTTGAGATGTGTAGATGTGTGGTCCTAAATGTCCTTCTGCACTAAACAGAAAGCCAAACCTTGAAGGAAGAGGACAGAGCCCAGAGAATCACAGGACAGTTGGTGGGAGACATTAATCTGAGGAATGTAGAAGTTCTGGACTTACATTTATGAGTGTGCACCAGTTAGGAATGCTTTTGGTTCCCAGAACATATGACAGTGTTTGAACCAAGATGGGTAATTTTCTCACAAAAACAGAAGCTAGACAGGAAGAGCACACCTCCTCATCTTTCTGTGACATCATCTGTCTTTGTGTATGCCATCAGGCTTGTCCTTTCGAGGATGGAGAAACTCTAGGCATTATCTTAAAGGCAAGAAGAGGCGGACGAGAAGAGCTACCTGGCTCCTGTCACCACTCAATGCTTATAAGTTAGTAAAACTTTTCCCAAGCCCCTCAAGTAGACCTCCTGAGTCCACTGGTGAGAGAGAAATGAGAGTAGAGGGAAGGAGGAGGTCAGTATCTGGCTCTATAATGGTAGCTATTCAAAGAGAAGATTGACAGAAGCTGTAGGGTTTCCAACAGCAAGGTGTCTCCAAATGAGCCAGTGTCCTTATTGCCTACCTATTTCTTAAGAGTTAACAGCACAGTAGCTTTGCTCTGGCTACTGCCATTCTATCTAGCTACTATGCTGTTCTAAGAACAGCTTGTCCAATATGGTACCACTAGCCAAATATAGATACTAACACTTCAAATTGGATAAAATAAAATTAAGGCACCCATAATCTTTTAATATGTATTTTTATATGTGATGAGTGTTTGACTGCATGCACATATGAGCCTGGTGACCAAGATCAGAAAAAACGTATCGGATTCCCTGGAACTGGAATTATAGGTGGATATGAGCTGTGGTGTGGGTGCTAGGAATTCAACCCAGATCCTCTGCTAGAGCAACAAGCACTCTTAATATCCGGGCCATCTCTCCAGCATAAAGTTCCCATTCTCCAATCACTCGAACCACATCTCAAATGTTCCATGGCTACATGGCTAGTAGCTACTACTGTTCTTTTAAAAGAGTGGTTCTAAACTATTTCCACCATAGCAAAAAGTCCTACTGGGGAGTGCAGTTCTGGGTAGAACTGTCACCCAGGTGAAATGTCAAAATATTATTTTACTAAGTGGAAAATTTAGTCTCCACCCCCTGTACAACCAATGTATGAACATCCAGGGCTGGATATTTCTGTGCTCTCTGAACTATCCTGTTGCCATCTTGAGCATCATGCTTCTTTCCATTCTGACCATCCCTTAATGTAGAACAAGTAATACCTGTGCTCATGGGCTAAGTTCTCTTGGAACAACTCCTTGAAGCACAGTTTGGACTAAAACGTGAGGGTTTAGTTAGGTTGTGCTAAGCAAACTTAACCCATATCTCCTAAAGCATGCCCTCTCTGTGCCCAGAGCATGGCAACTAGAAATGTGTTGCTTCTACAAACTAAGTGTCTTTTCTACCCAAATCCAAAGATAAGCAATGACTAGCAAACCCAAAATACGATCCAAAAAACCACTGCTGACAACGCAAAGCAAACATGAAGGAATGTCCTGACATGATTTCATCGGACAATTTGTTTGTTTGTTTGTTTGTTTGTTTGTTGTTTGAGAGCAGGATGGGGAAAGGCCTAACATTTTACTGGTTTGTTCCAGACTTAGCTTGTTGCTGTGCAGATTTTCAATATAGTCAATTTTTAGATCATAAATGTCCCCTAACACTCAGACTAGGACTTGACTCATCTCAGACTGACTCACTCTTGTCCCTTGGCTAAGCAGTACTTCAAAATATGTTTTTCATTAAATTTCAGATTACAAATGGAACAGCTCACCCTGTGAGAAAAGCAAAAGCAGGACTCCTAGGGAGGTTAATTAACTTGACACTGCTGTATGACTTGGCATTTACAAGCTGAAATTAACACAGGACTAAAATAACTTGTATCTGTCCAACCTGAGGAAAGAGATTTTGAAAGAAAACTAGAATAACAATATACTAAATTTAGTAAACATATACATGTAATTCCTATAGGAACTTTTAAAGAGAATCTTTATTAAATATCTATGAACACCCTTAATTTTGCAAGACTGATTTATAGGAAAAGTAAAATAAATTTTACTCACCTATCACAGTCTCAACTTTTACAAATACCCTGCATTACTGTCTGGGGAAATTCATGACTATAAAATGTCAGATCTTCCTTTATTAATGATTATACTTCAACAAAATTTGATTTAAAATTTAATTACATGTATTTATCTATGGGGGCTGTGCTTTGGCACATGCATGGAAGTCAGAGGACAACTTGCAAGAGTTGGTTCTCTCCTTTCAGCATGTGCTTCCAAGGATCACAGTTAGGTCAGGAGCCTGACATTGCCCTTACCTGCTGAGTCATCTCACCAACCCCAATTTGATCTTTTAACTTTTACAAAGATGTATAAAGAAATTAACGAAATATATCTCAAGTTCATCTAAGAGATTAAATAAGCCAGAGTACCCAAGGTATTTTTAATAAGAGAAATATTAAGGTAAAATATTCTTTAGCATTTTTAATGTATTTGTAGAAACTTACCTACATTTTTTGAAGTGATGCTAACATGTAAAATAATAAGCATGTGAATGGAACAGCACAGAATATCCAGAAATAAGTATATGACATCAAATAATCCCTGTGGATAAAGGTAGCTTTTAAATAAACTGAAAGGAATGATTCATGACTTGGTAGAACCTGGAAAAGAAATTTCCCCTTCATACTCTGTGGTAGGCCAAATAATGGATGCTTCAAAGCTATCCACACCCTAGTCATCAGACCAGCACCTGTGAATACATCACACAGACAAAGAAACTTTACAGATTTATTTTTGTGTACCTTAAGACAGGAATAATCCCCTGCGTATGTGGATGAACCTTATCTAGTCACAAGATCTATAAAAGCAGGGAACTCTGTAGCTGCAGTAGTAGAGATACCAGAAGACAAGAAAGATCCGCAGCTTCAAGCCTGAAAGGCTGCTCCTACTACAGGCCTTGAAGATGAAGGATCACAGGAAATAGGTTCCCAGGAGCTGGAGAGACGGCTCAGTGGTTAAGAGCACTGTCTGCTCTTGCAGAGGACCCACATTCAGTTCCCAGTACCCACATGGTATCTCACAACCATCTGTAACTCCAGATTCCAGGGAAACCTGGTGCCCTGTTTTGGACTCCATGGCTCTAAACATGGACACGCCTACAGACCAACACTCATACCCATAATGTTTTTAATAGAGTAAAGAAATAGGCTCCTAGGTGATAGAAAGAGCATGGAAGTTCAGGTCTATGGCCACAAGGAACAAATAGATCCTGCCAACAAAGTGACTGAATAAGCTGTCTAGACCACACAGGTGTAAATATTTGCCTACGGTCATCCTTTTACTACATCAGTTGTCCCATCTTTAATGAAGCGTTGAGAATACGTAAGCACAAATTTTAGATCATCTTCCATGTTCTAGGGAGAAATCTGTTCATATCTAGATGACGCATACAAACAGCTTCAATCTGGGACCTACCTACCTCAACACCCAACAAGGAGCTTGTTTAACAAACTAAAGAGCAGTCCCTGACAAAAGTCACCTACAGGAGAACTGGTTTCTTTTAGCTCACAGCTCACATTATATAGTCCATCATGGCAGGGAACTCAAGGCACCAGGAACTTGAGGCAGCTGATCACACTGGTCACATGGCACCACAATAAGGAAATAGATGGTGATGAATGCATGCTGCTGCTCAGTTCCCTTTCTCCATTAACACAGTCCAGGATCTCACCTGGGGAAATAGTGTCACCCACAGTGGGCAGGTCTTCTACCCTCAATTAAAGCAACAAGATAATCCACCACAGGCATGCCCAGAAGCCTATCTCCCACCTCCCAGATTCTGTCAAGTTGACAAATAACATTAGCCATCAGAGCACCCTCACAAAAATTATACTATACAATATTTTTTACAAAAATACTTTAGATGATCTCTATGTGCTGATATGGAATCATTTTCAAAATATATTTGAAGAAAGCAGGTGCAGAATATTGTGTGTATTACGCTCCATTTTCTGATAAAATAAATAATACATAAATAATAAGTAGACAGTTGTTAACTAAGAATATAAATATGCATTTGTTTATATATACATAAATTCTGGCTCAGTCAGTAGAGTGCTTGCAACACAAGCATGATAAATTAAGTTCAGATTCCAACACCTCCATAAAAGAGCTGGAAACAGCACCAGTGTCCAAACCCCTAGCATTGGGAGCTGGAGACAGGCAGATCCCTGGAGCTCACTGGTTAGAAAGTCCAGCTGAATCATTTGTAATAGCCAGAACCTGGAAACAACCTAGATACCCCTCAACCAAAGAATGGATAAAGAAAATGTGGTACATTTTCACAATGGAGTTTTACTCAGCAGTAAAAAACAATGATATGAAATTTACAGGCAAATGGATGGAAATATCATCCTGAGTGAGAAAACCCAGACACAGAAGGACAAACATGGTATGTACTCACTCATAAGTGGATACTAGATATAAAGCAAAGGATAACCAGACTGCAAGCTCTAGGGAGGCTAGTCAGCAAGGAGGACCCTAGGAGGGATGCATGGATCACCCAGCAAAGGAGAAATAGATGAGATCTACATGAGCAAACTAGGGGTGGGGTGTCGGGTAACAGAGGGCAAGGGATGGGGGTGCGATCACAGGGGACCGGGAGTTTTGAGCTGGAACAGGGACAGTGGGAGAGCAAGGAAAGAGATACCATGATAAATGAAGACAGCATGGGAATAGGGACAAACAGAGTGCTAGGGAAGTTCCCAGAAATCCACAAGGATTACCCCACCTTAAACTACTGGCAATAGTCGAGAGGGTGCCTGAACTGGCCTACTCTGGTGATCAGATGGGTGAATACCATCTAGTGACTGATGGAAGCAGATGCAGAGATCTACGGCCAGGCGCCAAGCCAAGCTCCAGGAGTCCAATTGATGAGAGAGAGGAGGGATTCTATGAGCAAGGGACACTGAGATCATGACGGGTAAACGTACAGAGACGACCGGCCAAACTAGTGGAAATGCCTGAACTGTGAACCAATAGCTATGGAGCCCCATGGTACTGGTCTAGGCCCTCTGGATAGGCAAAACAGTTGTTAAGCTTGAACTGTTTCGGGGGCCTCCAGGCAGTGGGATCAGGATCCATCCCTGGTGCATGAGCCGGCTTTTTGGAGTCCCGTGCCTATGGTGGGACACCTTGTGCAGTCTTGGTGTAGAGAGGAGGGGCTTGGACCTGCCTCAACTGAATGTACCAGGTTCTGCTGACTCCTCATGGGAGATCTTGCCTTGGAGGAGGTGGGAATGGGAGGTGGGTTTTGGGGGGAAGGCTGGGGGGCAGGAGGAGGGAGGAGAGGGGGATCTGTGGTTGGTATATAAAAGGAATAGAAAATTTAATAAAATAAATTTAAAAAAAAAAGAAAGTCCAGCTGAATAGTGAGAGACAGGTTCAACAAGACAGTGACCAAGGAAGACACCCAATGTCCACTCCAGGCTCCATGGACACATGCACATAACACAGTATTAACTAACTGATTAATTCAAATACTTTCATATCTCAAAGGACCCATCAGAAGTAAAATTACTTAACCTTATTGGAGACAGGGAAAAGAGTAGAGGAAGGAGTTTTATCTTCATAACCATTTTATATTTTACAGATTCCTAAATTACCAAAATTCAAAACCGTTTTAGTGAAGAAAAAAAAAACAATTTAGATAGTCTTTCCTCACATTTGAGAAGGGGACTCCAATGACACTAAAAGCAGAAACCCTAAGGAAAGTGACAGACATGAGTCCATCAAGGGACCAGGAAGTCGCTGACAGCACTAAGGTCAGCAAGAGTGTGGCAGTCATTCTCACCTACACTGGTGGCCAGACAAAGCATCGGTCAACAGAAACATTCAGTGTTCAAACCTGCAGCATAGCTTTCAGTTGTTGGGAATTTGTTCTTCAAATATGCTTTATTCACTGTGTGATTCCCTGTAAAAGCAAAAACCATTCAAATGCAAAATTAAACATAAATTTATGTAAAGTGTGGGACATCTTAGAGCAGAACAATACTAAGATATTTAAAAATAAGAGGTACATCTATATAAAGTGTAAAAACTGTCAAAATATGCCATTAAAGGGAATAAAGCAAATTGGAGGGCAATTTGTAGAGCAATTTGGCAACTTGGAGAACAAGTAAGAGAACTTTAAGGGTACGTGTGTGTGTGTGTGTGTGTGTGTGTGTGTGTGTGTGTGTGTGTCTACAAGGACATTTAAGAAATAATAAAATGGGGCTGGAGAGACTGATCCATGGTTAAGTGTTCATACTGCTCTTCCAAAGGATCTGAGTCCATTTCCCATCAACTGCCTTCAAGTCCAGCTCCAAGAGATCAGACACTCTTCTGATTTCCACAGGCACTGCACTAATGTGCACATACACACACATACACATAGTTAAAAATAAAATAATAGAAGTAGCGGTCTTCATGAAGATCTAGCAATGGGGAGAGTGTTCCTGGACTGTGAGAGGTTAAGCTTCTGTTCAGTCTCTCCGTTTGTGGTAACTCATTCCTGTTGCTTTAGGAAGTGAATATGCCACCTTGCTAAATATATCCACTGAATCACAGAAAAGGCTTAATAAATGATGGTTGGACTCCAACTGCTACAGCCCACAAAGCCTCTGAATGTGCCCCAGGCTGGCATTTTTTTTTTCCTGCTCACTACTTTTATGGGAGTAATCCAAAGCAGCTGCAGAACAAGAGGAAAAATGTGCTGCATACTTCCTACCCAACAACCCTGTGCTAAACCATTCTCAGCCATTTTCCAGGAAATATGAATGAAAAAAGGTCAATATAGGAGACAAATAGTTATTCCAATTTGACAGATCAGGAAACAGGCTTACATAGGAAGGAAGCCTGCTTGAAAGGTACAAGCTCAAGTCTGAAACCAAAATCTGTGCTCATGATCCGTCGGCAAGACAAGGAATACAAAGAGTGACAGTGACTAGAAAAACATAAAGGATGAATTTCAAAGTTGAATGCAAATCCTCAAAAAAATCAACCCAAAGAAACAAAAAATGTGCATCCATACCTATTTCAAGACAAACAAGAAAGTGGGCATGGGCCAGGCTACACGGTATGTTTATCCACACTCCCACAGACACATAATGCTGATTTCCAGAGCCCATAGTTTATACACAGGCTGGTATAGGATAAACTATTATTATTGATGTTTCTAGTATAAACATCAATAACACATTGACTAATAATATGTTGACTAATACCCTTAATAAACAGCTAGCCTTATAATCTAGAATCTTCCTCTCTCCTTCCTGATGCCTCTCATCCTGCCTACCTGAATTCCTCTTCCTCTATCTAGATACAGCTTAAAACCGACTTCCAATTTTTCTTCCTGGGAGGACTGAGCTACAACGTGAGTGCTTGCTCACATCTCCACTCATCTATTCTCAAAGATCTACCCAGCATGAAATGTGTTCTATCCCCATTAGCAAAGCTTATCAATTTATACCCTCAAACCAGAGTCATCAGGTATCTCTGAGGATCAAAACTGACTCAAAACAAAAAAAGTCAAACATAAGTTTAAAACAAGTAAAGATGATATATCAGAGAGAAAGTTCAGAAGACACACTGAGAGCTGATCAGCATGCTAAGTCTTAAATTAGCAATGTGTGTGCCCCCCAGGTAGGGTGGGCCCTGATGGACAGAGAAGGATCTGGTCCAAGGCTGACCAAAGTTATAGGCTCACTTCACAGTGTATTATAATACCATGTTTGCACTACATTCTGTGGGAAAGAAACCACATGTAGCCCAGCACACACACATGCACATACTGCTAATGGTTTGTTCTGAATTAACTTTCAATCTAGATGTCATTCATGCAAATCCTCCCCCAATATAGAGAACGGATAATGAAGGAACACAGAGCCACAGAAACATGGCCAAAGGCCCAATCAGAGGGGTACGACTAAACTTTGGTGTGATTCGAAGCCTTTGTTTCCCTTCTCACAATAATCTGGCTAAAGATGAGGTGGAAGACAAATCTTTGGGATGGTGACCCACTGTTTTCTCAGACTGCTGGCTTTCTGAACAAAGTGTAGTTTAAAGATCACTTCCTGGGGTCAGTGAGATGGGCTCAATGGGTAAAGACACTTGCCACCAAGCCTGACACCTGAGTTTAATGCTCAAGACCCACCCACATGGTGAAAAGAGAGAACTAACTCCAGGGAGTTATCCTCTGACCGTCACTCACATGCTATGGCACACGTGTACTACACACATACTCACATTATCTATCTATATAAATATACATATATTCATATATAGTATATATACCTTTATGCATAGTATATATATACATATATACACATCTTTATATGTAACATATATATATATACCTTTATGTATAAAGATTTGATTCCTGGTTTTTGCTTATGTGATGAGTGGTATAGGCCAGTTACAAAGGAGAGGGCCCTGGAAGCACCCTGGACCATGAAGAAGGAACCTACCTACCCTTGCTCACCCCTGGTTATATACAAGCTGCTGAACATTCTTACCAATGAATCAAGATGGCCAGGTAATCCTCCGTGTTTGCTGTATTGTGCATCCTTAGTCTTGTTTCCTCTCAGCTATCCTCCTTGTTTCTCAGGCTAGAAATCCTGCCCACTTTCAGTACGGCCCTCAAGGACAAGAAGACCCAGTGCTGAGCAAATCAAGAGTCTACATAAATGGTACTTGACCTTCAAAGGCTGAAACTGATAAACTCAGAATTGCCTTGAGCACAGAAGACACACAGTCCCACCACCTTACCAGGTTCATGGAGTTTAGTTAAGCATGCTATGGTGAGTGCAGAGTAGGCAACATCTAGGCAAAGGATGGAGCTAATTCAAGCAAACTGGGCCCAGGATATCATAGGTAAAGGTCATTTACCCTTCCAGATTTATTAACATTTAAAAAAGGGGGGGAAACAAGGTCATATTCATTTCATACACTTGGAGATGTCTGGTCAAGGAAAATGGTCACATGCTGTAACCATCAAAGGAACACCATTCTTGGTTTCAGCATAGTAACATTTCTCAATTACAGAAGCAGCTGTTTATCTAGTGCAATGCTCTTTTTTTTTTCCAACACTTTTCCCAGCTCTGCCTCCACTGCTAATCTCTGGTTGTAACTTAAAAGTATTATCTTTGCTGTGTGTGTGTGTGTGTGTGTGTGTGTGTGTGTGTGTTTGTCATTCTTGTATGTAAAGATTTCTTATAACGTTCTGCACTCTTAATGAAACCTGTTGGAAAAGTGGTCTTTTTGAGGCTAAAGCACTGGCCTTTTTTGTTGTTGTTGTTGTTGTTGTTTTGTTTTGTTTTTTTGTTTTTCGAGACAGGGTTTCTCTGTGTAGTTCTGGTGCCTTTCCTGGAACTCCCTTTGTAGACCAGGCTGGTCTCGAACTTACAGAGATCCACCTGGCTTTGCCTCCCGAGTGCTGGGATTAAAGGTGTGCACCACCACCACCTGGCTAAGCACTAGCTTTTCAGCTCCATTTCCCCATCTGAAAAAGCAAAGGGGATCTTGTTCCTCACTGTTACTAAAAATAATGGTCAATAGAAAAAATAAAAATAATTTGAACATATATTGTATAAAAGTGCATATACACATATATGCTGTAAAAATAAGTTTTATGTATGATATAGCTCATTACACATAGTACAGCATTGTATTAAAAAATTATGTTCAAATGCACATTTCAAAATTATCAAATAAATATTGGGAAAAGAGAAAAAAATAATAACCAGTGCCAGAAGCCAAGCTCCACTTCAGTTCTTAAGTGTCCTCAGAATCTCTCTACTGCCCTCAAATAGAACACCCGCAGGCTCTATTTTCACAGCTAAGAGGAATTTCATCCCAAGGAGCAAAGATAAAATAACAAGAGAGCACAGACCATAGAAATGGTCTTTGATAGTAACCACGGGAAATGAGGAGCAACCAGCAAAAAGAAGTTTTAAGAATTCCATAGGAACAAAGCCTGTTTGTTGTGGGTTGGGAAGTTAAGAGAACAGGTGTTTAATCCAGATGCACCCATAACTAGTTATCAATGCCTTTATTATAAAATGATTGTGATCCTGTTAGTGAATTATGACTAGCTTTTGAAAAAGGTCATCTAAAAAGTCAAATATAAGTATCATTGTAAAAAAAATTACTATACTGAAGTTCTTGGTTCTATTTCAGGCTCATCTAAGCATGTAGGTTTGTGGAAATGGCTCTGTGCAATAGGCCTAGGTTTAAAAAAAAATACTTAGAATCCCATAGGCCTGTGGTAGTGAGATCCAGTTCTGAGCGGGCATGTCACATATATTCACCCCCATCTCTATCTCTTCTAGAGGATTTAAACAACTACAAAATATACCTAGACTCAAGAACCCAACCTGGAAACCTGAGGATAAGGTGGAAGATTAGAAACTGACTCACATGACATGGTACATGAGAATCTGGGTTAACACAGAAAGTATCATACTCCAAAGATGGTAGAAAAGCATCGGAAATCACAAAGGTAGAGATAAGACATCTGACAGGTGTGGATATACAGAGAGCAACACAGCAGAAGGAGACAGGCCTCACAGGGCTCCAGCTGCATGGTGCCCTACAGAAAACAGGCACAAAGGGTTTGTCTGAAAAGGGAGCCACGCAACACTGATGCCACAAGATTGGCAGTTCTACCTACAGGACAGGCCCAGTTCATACGTGAGAAAATCAGTACCATGGGAGAGAAAGCAACAAGCATGGAGAACCTAGCAATGAAATTGAGATTTTTTGATAAAAAATAGAAATATTAAAAATGTGGGGCTGGATATGGCTCAGTGGTTAGGAGCACTTGCAGTTCTTGCAGAGGGCCCAAGTTCTATTCCCAGCACCTACATAGTGGATCATATCCATCCATAACTCCAGTTCAAGGGGATCTGATGTCCTCTTCTGACCTTCGTTGGCATCAGGCACACATATGATACATACATGCAGAAAAAAAAAACAGTCATAGACATAAGATTAAAATAAATAAAACTAAGTCCAAAAAAAAGGAGATGTTACAAATTAAATTTCAGCCAATTTTGTTTTAGGTAGAAAGAGTCACCAACAGACTAATGGAGACAGATGGAAGAATATCAGGGATGGAAGACAAGGTCTAGGTAATGCAGTATTCAGATAGAAAGAGAAGAAAAAAATACATAAGCATGACCAGAGTGTCCAAGAACTCACAGCACATTCAATATACCAAGTCAATGGAAGCCACAAGCAAGCTAGTGTGAATATTCTGATATCAAATAAAGTAGACTGCAAGACAAAATTCAATAAAGAAGACATAAAGAGGAAGCAATTCATCAAGATGACAGAATAATTGTAAATAGAGTGAGTCCCAAACACTGGGCTTCCAATTTCATGAGACAAATACCAACAGACCTAAGAGAGATAAGAACTCAAAATAATAAAATTAGAGATGAAAAGGGACATATTATAGGAGATACCAATGAAATCCAAAGGACCATTAGGAAAGGCTTTAAATTTTTCAACTCCAAAAGACTTGATAATGTAGACGAAATGGATAAATTCCTGGAGATAGACAGATGACTTATCAAGATAAAAATTAAGAGAATATAAGCAACTGTAAAATATCCATAGCGATCAGTGAGATTCAAAAAGTAATAAAGAGTCCCCCAAGAAAGAAAAATCCAAGACTGGACCTATTTACTACTGAATTTTCACAAACCTTTAAAAGGCTAATATACCAATGCTCCTCAAACTGCTCCATAAAATGGGAAGGGAAGGAACACTCCCAAACTCATCCTATGAAGCTGGAACTGCTTGAATTCCAAAACTAGATGAAGACACAAAGAAAACTATGGACCAAATTCGCAACAAACATAGATGCGTACTTTCTCAATAAAATGTTTGCAAACTGGATCAAAACTTTAAGAAAATGACCGTGTTGGTTTCATCCCAGAAATGCAAGGATGGTTCAACATACACAAACCAGTAAGTGTAATACAGCACATAAATAAACCTAAGAGCAGAAATCATACGATGGTCTCAACCAATGCAGAAAACACTTCAGATAAAGTTCAATATCCATTTATGATAAAAAAAAGCCCTAAGGAAATAAGAATAGACAGAACATATATTAAAAGCTATTATAGCATTCTACTAAGTGAGGGGGAGGTTGAGAACAATTTCTCTAAAATCTGGAATGGGAAGGGATATCCATTCTTTCTGCTCTCATTCAACATAGTACTCAAAGTCTTAACTAGAGTGGTATGAAAAAAAGAAAGAAAAAGGTTACAAATGAGAAAGGAAGAATCATAATATTCCTATTTATAAACAACATCATCTTATACTTGAAAAAACTGATACCTAATAAATTCAGCAAAGTAGGACACAAAACCAACATTCAAAACTCAGTAGCTTTTCTACATAACAATAGTGAACTCACAAAGAAAGATACCAGAAAGGGGGAACCCATTCGCAATGCTTCAAAAAAAAAATAAAATACCTAAGAATAAACCTAACCAAGGAGGTAAAAGACCTTTATAATGAAAATTTTGAAACACTGAAGAAAATACTAGAAGATGGAAAGATCGCCTATGATCATAGAAGAGGAGTGAATGTTGCTATATTACTAAAAGCAATCTACAGAGTCAATGCAATCCCCATCAAAATCCTAACATACTTCACAAAAATTTTTAAAAATTCAAATGTTTATATAGAAGCACAAAAGACCCTGGACAGTCAGAGCAATCGTTAGTAGAATGAACACAATGATTAAGTATTATCATAATACCTGAGCTCAAATTACATTACAGAACCAATGTAACAAAAACAGACCAACTGATTAGAATAGGGGGCTCATAAATCAACATACACAGTTACAGTCACCTAATTTTGGCAATGTACATGTCAAAATGTATATTGGAAACAAAGGTTCCACAAATGGTGCTGGGAAAACTATATATTCACATGTAGACACATGAAACTAGATCACTAACAAGTTAAGCCTTGACGCTCTGAAAGGCAAGAACTTTCTGAAAAGAGTGCCAATAACTGAGAAAATAATTGCATTAATTGACAAATAGGACTGCATGAAATTAAAATGCATCTGCACAGCAAAGGAAACAGCAGAGTGAAAAAAAACGGGAGGAAATCTTCATCAACTACACAAATCTGATAAGGAATTAATATCTAGAAATCAGTAAAGAACTCCAAAATTAAAAACTTAATTATTTTCATTTTTTGTGTTATCAGTGTTTTGTCTGCATACATACATACACAAATGTGCACTGCCTGCATGACCAGTGCCCAAGGAGGCCAGAAGAGGGCATCAGGAGCCCTGAAACCGGAGTTCCAGAAGAACTACAGAAGGGACCAACAGATATATTGAATGCATTCAACATTCTTAACCATCAGGAAAATGCAAGTTAAAACTACATTGATATTCCATTTCACTCCAATCAGGATGTGTATCATCAGGAAAATTCTTGACAGCAAAAACTGGTAAGGATGTGAGTGGGGTTAGAGGAACCCTTAATACACTGGTGTCAGTGTAAACTGGTAGTGTGCAGCCACTGCAGAAATCTGCATGGAAGCTTCTCAAAAGACTAAAAAGAGAGCTACCATATTACCCAGATACTCAATGGTATCTACCTGAAGGAACTGAAGTCAGCAAACCACAGATACTTGCACATTCATGCTTATTTCTGCAGTATTCACAATGTCCAAGATAACAGAACCAGCCTAGACACTATCAAGAGATGTGGTACACATACACCATTGAGTTTTACTCATCCATGCACAATCCAACGACGTCATTTGCATGAAAACGAATGGACCTTGGGATCATCAAGTAAAACAAAATTAGCCAGACTCAGAAAGGCAAATCTTGTTTTCTCTCACATGTACAATCTAAATTTAAAACACACACACACACACACACAGAGAGAGAGAGAGAGAGAGAG
>CABHPP010121692.1:0-23597 GCA_902168425.1 Peromyscus attwateri | reverse complement strand
TTTTTTTTAGGTTCATTCATTTTATATGTATGAATATTTTGTCTGCATGCATGTATGCACACCACGTGCTTGCCTGGTACCGGAGGAGGTTAGAAGGCATCGGATCCCGGGAACTCAGTTACCAATGATTGTGAGCCACTCTGGGTCCTCTGCAAGTGCTCTTTAGGTTTTAGGTTTTGTTTTTGGTGTGTGATTGGGTCACTATGTAGCCCTGGCTATCTTGAAATTCACTATGTAACTGACCACACCAGTCTGGAACTCACAGAGATCCTCCTGCCTCTGCCTCTCCAGTGCTGGGATTAAAGGAGTGCGCCACCATGCCTGCCTCACAACCAGCGTTCTAAACTGCTGGGCCACTTCTCCCCCAGGCACTCTCTCTATAGAGCAGGCTGGCCTTAAATATGGGTTAATCCTCCTGCCTCTGTAATCTGCTTGGATTACAGTTGTGTACCATCACGTGGCTCCAAGTGTTCTCAAAACACAGAGGCCCCAGACATGAGCTCTGTGCAGATGCTTCCCCAATGGGTTTAGCTTGGCCATTGCTAATTGTTAAGTCAAACTTCTGTCCTGAGTGTTACAATGGAAGGGCATGGGGCCAGGCAATTACATATCTCTTCCAGCAAGCTGATTCTCCCACCTCTGTCCCCAGGCAGGCAGCTCTGAACGTCCAAGGGAGCCGACTGCACCAAATGAATGCAAAGGCTTTAAAGAAGACTGTGTTCTCTTTCAAGGGTACTTAAAGGCTTTATGATCTCAGACAGGACTCTGTGATTCATCTCAAAAATAATGGCCTAGGTGTAGCTTGTCTTCCAGTTGAAGAGTTAGGTTGTGACTTATTCTCAGGGAGCCACGGGAAGGCTGGGCATTGCCTGGCTCTGGGACTCAGCCCCTCTGCAGCTCTTGCCCAAGTAGAAGGGGCTGGTCGGCTCACCTTTGAGTGCGGTCTTCAGCAGCTGCTGTGTTTCTGCATCAAAAGACTGGATCTTATACTCATCTCTACTGGCCTCTCCCATGACGGTCTAGCCCCAGCAGCTTTTCACTGGCCTGAAACTAATGCCAGCACCTGAGAAGCAGAGATGGAAGAAGCTTCAAGTGAGAATCGCAGAGCTCCGGATTCTAGTCCTGTAGGTAATGGGTGGAGCAGGCCAGGGCTTGGGACAGGTGTAACAGGAATTTCTGTCGCCTGCATTGGTTGGTTACAGCCCACCAAATGTGGCTTCTGATGGAGACTTGAGCATCAGGTAGGCACCTGCAGCTCAGCTTAAGGAAACCCAGGCTTCTGCTGCTACATATGAGGAATGAAGCGGGAATTCACCTACGGTCGCGGCAGGATCTGGGTTATCAGTCAGTATCAGGGTAAATTTAGGGGAGCATATACTGAACTGGGTTGTGGAGAGGTAAATGTCAGACTCGCCCAAATTATCCAACATGGAAAATTCTGGCTCAGTTCTTTTGCCGGTGTTGTCCAAGCCGCAGATCCCGACACCAGCAGAGTTTCGAGCCCTTCTCCCCAACGTTTGCCAGTACTTTTCAGCCTACAAAACCCAACCCTGCAGCCGTTGGGCTCGGACTAGCCTGCGTGGGAGGGCGCTCGCTCCTCCGGGGCTGCGGAGCGCGCGCCCGCGGTGGTACCGCGCGCGGAAGCTGAGCTCATCTGCCATGGAGGCGCCTGAGCTGCTCGCTGGCGCCGCCTGCCGGCCACGGCTCGCCTTCGCCTCCGCCCCGGGCGGCTCCCCGGCTTGGCGCGGAGACAAATTCGCACCCGACATCTGCGACACCGCCACCGCCGCGCCGAGCGCTCACCAGCCCCTGTCCCCTGCTCACCGGGCGCACCTCCGCCTTGTTTCTGACCGCAGAGGCCCTCGAGTGCTCGGCCGGACTTGCTCTCGGTTCAGCATGAAGCCCTTGGTCTTGCCAGGTCGTACCCCCCACCAGGGTCACCATGTCCCTTGTGGGGTTCAGGTGAACTGGGTCGGAGCCTCCGGCCGTGCGGCGTGGGAGGAGCCTCGGGAAGGCGTGGTCTGCCCGGGAGGAGGGGCGGGTCAATCGCAGATGGCTGGGCACCGTCATCTGGGGTTCGGTTGGTTACGGCAGAGGGTGTGTAAGGGCTGGGGCACATCCTGGCAACTCCCTCCTCTGCCACTCGGGCAAAATAAGTTTTAAATCAAAGGGGCAGTCCGAGAGAAAGGGCCCTGGGTCTTTCCTGGGGGGCATTGGGGAGCAACACTGTGGCCTCCCTATCCCTCAGGAGACCAGGAGCCAAAGCTCGCGCCTGTTTTAAGAGTTGTCACAACACTCGTGGTAATAGGTACAAGAAAGAACTCTCCTCTGTGACAGCAAAGATACTCCGGAGGGCAGGCAATGTTCTCATGGAATTTACTTCATAAAAAAGCAAACTAAAACATTCAGACAGCCGATTCTAAAGCCTCCACGTTAAGATGGGACGTCTGAGAGGAGGAGAAACAAACCCTGGCTCGAAAAACCCGGGGTTGGGGGCTGGGGGAGAGGGGATACCGGATGTTCTAGGGACGAGAACAACTCAAAGGCTCCTGGAAGCCCCTCCCTACTAAGGCTATATAAGCAGTGAGGACTGCTGCGATGCACTCATGCCAAGCTGCCTGAAAAAGGCTTGAGTCAGCACAGCTGTGTGGAAGAAGCAGCGATGAGTTGGGCTGCCCAGAATACTCTCAAGATTGGTCAAGTTGACTTGAAGAGACTCGACCAACTGAGCTGCTCATTCACCAAGTTGGGCTTTGGTAGTGTGCTGGACATTTTTTAAATGATTTATTCATATTTCGTATGCATTGATGTTTTGTCTACATTTACATCTATATGAAGGTGTCAAATCACTTTGAGCTGGATCACAGACAGTTGTGAGCTGCCATGTGGGTACTGGAATTTGAACCCGGGTCATCTGAAAGAGCAGCCAGTGCCCTTAACTGCCAAGCCATCTGTCCAGGCCCGTGTGCTAAATAATTTTATATCAACTTGACCCAAACTAAAGTCATGTGAGAAGTGGGAACCTCAGTTAAGAAAATGCCTCTATACAATCAGGCTGTGGGCAAGTCTGGAGAGCATTTTCTTAATGATTGATGGGGGGAGAGCCTAGCCCATTGTGTGTGAACCCAGGCTGGTGGTCCTGGGTTCTATAAGAAGGCAGGCTGAGCAAGTCATGAGGAGCAGGCCAGTAAGCAGCACCCCTCCATGGTCTCTGCATCAGCTCCTGCCTCCAGGTTCCTACCCTGCTTGAGTTCTTATCTTGATTTCCTTCAATGATGAGCAGCTAGATGGAAGTGTAAGCCAAATAAACCCTTTCCTGTTGTAGAATATTATTTTAAGATGTGTTATATTTGTTTACGCTGTGGAACATTTGTTTAATGATGCAAAAATGTGTTGTATTTTTTTGTTTTGTTTTTCGAGATAGGGTTTCTCTGTGTAACAGCCCTGGCTGTCCTGGAACTCACTCTGAAGACCAGGCTGGCCTCAAACTCACAGATATCTGCCTACCTCTGTCTCCCGAGTGTGGGATTAAAGGTGTGCACGACCACAGCCCAGCAATGTGTTGCATTCTTTTATGTTACATTTGTTTAACTCTGTGAAGCTGTGTTACTTTGCCTGTATAAAACACCTGATGGGCCAATAAAGAGCTGAATGGCCAATAGCAAGGCAGGAGAAAGGATAGGTGGGGCTGGCAGGAAGAGAACATAAATAAGAGGAGAAATCTGGGAGGAAAAAAAGGACCAAGAGAACAAGGAGAGGAAGATGCTAGGGGCCAGCCACCTAACCACCCAGCCACCGAGAAAGAGTGAAAGTAAGATATACAGAAGAAAAGGAAGAAGCCCAGAGGCAAATGGTAGATGGAATAATTTTAAAAAAGCTGGCTAGCAATAAGCCAACCTAAGGCCAGGCATTTATAATTAAGAATAAGCCTCCATGTACGATTTATTTGGGGGCTGGGTGGTGGGCCTCCCAAAGAATAAAAAATAACCAACAACTTATTGGCATACCAATGTGGGCCAAATTTCCATGTAGGTACTGAGAAAGCTGAGAAAAAAAAAGGAAAGGAAAAAAAAAGAAAAGAAAAACGACACTACTCCTTTAAGAGGCAGTGCTTAAAAAACAAACAACAAACAAAGGCAAGCTAAGTAAAGCAGCTTGTGGCAATGCAGACACCAGCTTCCCACAGTTAGGAAGGTGGGATGCAGTTTTTGATCAAGTCTTTCAGGACCCGAGAAGCAGGCAGAGCCAGCCAAGAGGGCCGTGTGGAGGATCTAGGTATAACTTAGCAGTCTAAAGTTTGCTCGTGCAGTCAAAAAAGGCTAAAAGATATGCACTAAAAGAGGTCTAGACAGAAAAGACCTAAACAGATTCCAGTGTTTTACAATGTGCATAGGCTTAAGAAAGAAAGAAAAAGGGTATGGACAGTTATAGAAAGAAACAAATAGTTTAGAAAGAGTAAAGTCTTTAAAGAGACAGTAAAAGTAATATAAAAGAAAAAAGCCACATAAGATGGGAAATACACAGGGAGTCTGGATCCTATATACTATTGTGTTATTTTTGAATTTTTTGAATGCTGATAAGCAAAAATAGTTAAGAGGCATGGGATTGTGAACTGGACTGCCAAATTGAACCAATCAGGATACTTTAATGCCTTAACTTTAAAAAAGAAGTAAAAAAATATATATATTTGTCAAATGGAAGTCAAAAATGCTTTCGAATTTTGTTCCCACAGAAGTCGAGAGGTTGTGGACTCCTTCAGGAATAATATGGGTCAGGTTTGATCAAGGGAGACCTACTGAATCTTGACAGATGATATCTATCAACAAAAGTTACTGCTGGTCTTCCCAGGATTTGGCTATTACCTCAAAATGTTCTCAGGGACCCTAAGGAGGCCTTCACCCACAGACAGCAAGAAGCAGTTTGGAGAACACACTGCCCACATTCCCAAGAGGGGTGTGGTTGGTTTTTGGTTAATTGGTGAGTCATGGATGTTTGTTATATTTAGGGGAATATAGGAATGATAATAGGATAGATAATTAAATCTACTTTAAAAAACAACAAATATTTTGTATTTGTATGGACTTTTGTATAGTGATACAAATTTAAGGTCATTTTTTGTTATAAAGTACTGTATATATGTTTGTACTCTTGTTTAAAGGATTCTTGTACATTGATACAAATTCAAGGTTATTTTTCTTACAACATATTGTATATATGCTTTTACTCTTGTTTAAGGTACTGCACCTATGTAGTTCATTTAAAATATAGGTAAAGTTCTAGTTTTTGAAAGCTGTTATTATGAACTATATAGGATAACCAAGAAACAGGTTAGTAGTCATTTTTAACCATCATATTTGTAGATATGTTAAGTATGCTTTCAAGATTATATAGAGATATGTTTTAGACATTGGTCTTCAAATACTTCAAAGACCTATAGAATATGGCATTTAAAATGTTTTGTTAACTTAGGGCTTTTCATGACAATGAGACACATCTGCTCCTGGGAGCACCAATTTACATCAGAGATGATGGGCATTAAGAAACTTCATAGGAGTTTGTTTTCATTGTGCCAAGGTTAGCCACTAGGCAAAGAAACTACTCTTGCCTTCAACTGCTGACAATGTGCTGTGAAGACTGAACATGCAGAGCCCACAGGAAAGACTGTTGAACTGTGCCACAACAAGGCAGGACAGTTCTTCAAATTCCTCCTTCACTGAAAAGTTTGCCAGATATTCTGGACCTGTAGGCTGAAGATGGATGCCCCAATGTTGCAGAGGAACTTTGGGTTACTGTCCAGGCAGCCAAATGTCTCTGTTGTTAGATAATATTACATCCTTCTGGGTATTTGATGGAGTTAAAGACTAAATAATTAGTTAATAGTTTTCTTTAATTACGATAGGAAATAAATTAGGTGTAAAACTTGGGATTCACTAAGATAGGATAGATAATGGAGTATTTTCTCTGAATAAGCTAAATACAAATGGACTGAATATTGTAAATGTTAATTCTTACTTGATAACTTTTTGTTGTATATAGTTTTACTATGTTAAATTTAAAACCTTTTTATTTAGACAAAAAGGGGAAAATATTGTAGAATATTATTTTAAGATGTGTTGAATTTGTTCATGCTGTGGAACATTTGTTTTATGATGAAAAGATGTATTGTGTTCTTTTATGTTGTATTTGTTTAACTCTGTGAAGCTGTGTTACTTTGCCTGTCTAAAACACCTGATGGTCCAATAAAGAGCTGAATGGCCAATAGCAAGAAAGGATAGGCGGGGCTGGCAGGCAGAGAGAATAAATAGAAGGAGAAATCTAGACGAGAGATCAAGAAGGAGCAAGAGAACAACGAGAGAGGATGCTAGGGGCCAGCCACACAGCCAGCCTCGGAGTAAGAGTGAAAGCAAGATATACAGAAGTAAGTAAAGGAAAAAGCCCAGAGGCAAAAGGTAGATGGTATAATTTAAGTTAAGGAGCTAGCCAGAAACAAGCCAAGCTAAGGCTGGGCATTTATAATTAAGAATAAGCCTCCATGTGTGACTTATTTGGGAGCTGGGTGGCCGGGCCCCCAAAAGAGTAAAAACAAGCAACAACACTTTCCTCCCCAAGCAGCTCCTGGTCATGGTGTTTCATGTCGGCAATGAAAACCCACAGACAGGTGGTGTCTTTCCATTGTCTGTCGTCCTCCTCCTCTGGAATAGGCATTTGTTCACGTGCCTCTAGGAGCTCATGACACTTCTGCAACCCCACACCCAGAAAGGCAAGGGCCCACCCACCTCAGAAGCCCTCCCAAGAGCAGCCTGGACCTTCAGAATCTGGAGCCAGGATCAGGGAATGTACAGCAGCTAGGGGAGAGATACAATGGCCAAGAGGAGAGGCCGCTGACTTGGGGCAGAAGTTCCAGCTTCCATGAACAGGGCCATTCCCGGCAGGCGTTATAATCCAGGTTACCACAGGGGCAGGAATCCCACAGAGTCAAGGGATCTTTCCTCCCTTCCTTCTGCCAGATTCACTGCCAGGCAGGAGCACGGAAAAGATGGCCATGCTGTATTTATCCTCTTGTGTCCCTGACAAGTTTCTCCTCTTCGTCTAGATACATCTGTCTGGATCCTTGGTTCCGCTAACAGGTGCCAACCATGTCCCCCAGCCTGTTGGCCATCCCCATCACTGGGCTGCTTTGTGCCTGAGGCCCTTCTGGGATTAGAGGACACACACAGCATCCATGCTGAGCTGAAGAGCAAAACCCTGACTAGTGGTGTCGCCTGGCCTGAGAACTCTGCACTCCAGCAGTGCTAACCCAGTACCCTGTGAAGTGGAGCCGCCGACAAGCCTGAGGGTGGGGCCAGCACCTGCCCACTGCTGTGGCTCAGCACGTCCCCTTCACTTCCGGCCTTCCGCCTAGAAACCGGTTCTGTCCCAGTACCCTTCCTGTTCAGTCCTGGAGCCTCACAGCCACAGAGGTCTGGGCCTGCGAGTTCAGAAGCTACCCACGTGGTAGGGGTCCCCCCTTAAGTTGAAGAGCATGTCTGCCTGGGCTGCAACTGCAGGGACACCAGAAAGGCCCCCCCCATCACCCTCCCTCAGCTGGGGCGTGACTCATGAGACGAGCTGCGAGAGAGAGGTGAGGAATGTGCCTTTTGCTTTAATGTCTATTAAATAAGTTGGCAGGAGAAACAAACCAAGTTGTGGGGTTCGATTTCTGCAGAGCCCAGTCCTACCCCTCTGCTCAAGACGTGCTCTTACTAGGACTAGGGGGTTCTCCCCAGAAACAGGACTGCAAAGCAGAGGCTGGCTGGGCAGAGGAGAAACAACCCAGGCTCCTTCTCGGTGGCTTGTCTCTGTAGCCCAAGCACTCCCTTCTCTGTGTTCTTTTCAGAAAAGGCCTTCTGCCATTGGCTGTGACGACCCTTCATGCTCAGGACAGCTGGCCTAGAAGGCCAACCAGGCAGCAGCCATTGTTCAGTATGAGCTCAGAACAAGTCTTGTTGGGAGAGGCGCCTCCAGTGCAGACCTTAGGCCCCTCCTGCCCTCACAGCTATCTGTCTTCCATCCTCATACAGTGGAATAGGTTACAGAAGAGCTCGTACCAGAAGAACATGAAGCCCGTGGAGAGGGCAGCCTTCAGCAGGCTGGGGGACAGGCCCTTGAAGAAGCCCTTGGTGCCTTCCTCGTGTAGCACCTGCTTGGTGAGGTCCAGGAGACCCCTGTAGCTCCGCACCTGGGAAGAGGAAGGTGTAGGTTGAGGAGGGAAATGGTCATTAAAACAGGGACTCACCTGGCTCAACATAGCTTCCAGTAACTGCTCCCTGGATGAATGAGGGGGTGAAATTCTTCATCCTTGGGCACATGGGATAGGTCGGGCTTAACTGAGCTGGAGAGGGCTCTTCATGGTGAGGGGGTACCTGCCTGTGGTTCTGGTGGATACAGTGACAGCCCTTGGCCATCTCAGAGTCTTCACCTCATTACACCGGGTTCCCCTTGGGCAGCAGGTCTGAATCTGGCCATCACCTGGTGCTCCCCAACCAGTGCCCGCCTCCAGCCTGGCCTCCCTGCCTTCAGGTGACACCACAAACTGCTGTCAGTTTGTCCTGTGTTCCCAAGACACAGCCCTGACTGCTCTGCTCCCCTGCCAAAGCTCCGAGAACATCTGATGATGAGAAGAATACCAGACAGCATCTATCCAAGTTCCAGGTCTGGGAGTCAAGGATCCCAGCATCTGGCTCCCACTGGTCCTCTGCAAAAGCTCCTTCCTCCAACCAGCCAGAAGCACACTAGTCTCCATTAGGAAGAGAGCCTCTGTCCTGGGCCCTTGCCATCTCTCCCATCTAAATTCGAACAGTCTCTTCAGGACAGGTTGGCAAATGGAAAAAGGCTACAAAACCTTGCATTGGGTAACCTTATTTGTGTTAAAACATGCACCTGTGTTAATGCAAAGAAATAAAACTACTACTTCTTTGGGAAAACACCAAATGGCGGGTGATGCTGCTGCAGCAGCAGCAGGAGGGCCTGGAGGACCCGGGGGTCCAGGATTGGGAGGCCAAGGCAGCTTCTGCGGAAGATTCCGCAGTGGTCCTAGGGGGTCGAGGCTGTGGCTGTGGTCAAGGCCACGGGGCTGGCAGGGGCAAAGCTGAAGACAAGGAGCTGAAACCCATCACCAAGCTGGACTGCCCAGTCACAGACAGGAAGATCCACCCCCTGAAGAGACCTACCTGTTCTCCCTTCCCATTAAGGAATCAGAGATTATTGATTTTTTTTTTCCCTGGGCACATCCCTAAGAGATGAGATTCTAAAGATCAGTGCAGAGGCAGACTCCGGCTGGCCAGCAGACCAGGTTCAAGGCTTTGTCGCTATTGGGAATTACCATAATCATGATGGTCTTGGTGTTAAGAGCTCCAAGGAGGCAGCCACTGCCATCGAGTGGCCATCATCTTGGCCAAGCTTTCCACTGTCCCTGTGCAGAGACTACTGGGGAATAGGACTGGTAAACCCCATACTGCTCTGTGCAGGGTGACAGGCCGCTGTGGCTCTGTGTCCATAAGTCTCATCCCTGCCCCCAGAGGCACTGGCATTGACTCTGCTCCTGTGCCCAAGAAGCTGCTGCGAATGGCCAGTACTGTTGCTTGCTACCCATCAGCCAGGGGCTGCAATGCCACCCGGGGCAACTTTGCCAAGGCCACCTTTGATGCCATCTCCAAGACCTATAGCTATCTGACTGCCGACCTCTGGAAAGAGACTGTGTTCACCAACTCTCCTTATCAGGAATTCACTGACCATCTTGTGAAAACCCACAGCAGAGCTTCTGTTCAGGGGACCCAGGCTTAAGCTGTGGCCACCACATAAGGTTTTTTTTTTTTTTTTTAAGGTTTATTTATTTATTTATTTATTTATTTTTTTTTTTTTGGTTTTTCGAGACAGGGTTTCTCTGTGTAGCTTTGCGCCTTTCCTGGAGCTCACTTGGTAGCCCAGGCTGGCCTCGAACTCACAGAGATCCGCCTGCCTCTGCCTCCCGAGTACTGGGATTAAAGGCGTGCGCCACCAACGCCCGGCAAGGTTTATTTATTATGCATACAGTATCCCACCCACATGTATGCCTGCAGGCCAGAAGAGGGCACCAGTTCCCATTATAGGTGGTTGTGAACCACCATGTGGTTGCTGGGAATTGAACTCAGGACCTCTGGAAGAATAGCCAGTGCTCTTAACCTCTGAGCCATCCTACATAAGGTTTTTATACAAGAAAAATAAAGTGAATTAATTCTGATTAAAAAAAAAGGGGGGGCAGACAGTGGTGGCGTGGCCTTTAATCCCAGCACTCTGGATCTCTGTGAGTTCAAGGCCAGCCTAGTCTACAGAGCTAGTTCCAGGACAGCCAGAGCCACACAGAAACCCTGTCTCCAAAAACAAAACAAAAAAAGAAAGAAAACTACAGAAGACAAAGGGGGAGGGTCACCGCTGCTGGTTGCTCCCGTCCAGTGACAGCACCGATCTGAGCGCTCTGCACAGGAGGCTTACCTGACCAAAGGCAGACCGGGCATGCTCGAACCCTCGAACCTGCAGGCGCTTCTTGAAGAGGTCCAGGGGATATGTGAGGGTCTTGCTAATGACTCCAGACCCACAGCCACAGAGCAGGTTTTTCAGGTTCCCTGAGCCACAGAAAGAGAAATGCAGCTGAAGGTCAATGGCATGACAGGGACAGGAGAGTGTTCGGTGTCTTAAAGCACTGGCTACTCTTCCAGAAAAACCAAGTTCTGTTCCCAGCACTCACATCAGGCCACTCACAACTGCTTGGAACTACAACTCCAGGGAATAGTTCGGCTGCCTTGAGTACCCTGCACATGCACACATAAACACATGCACATGCATGGCACACACACACACACACACACACACATACACGCATGCACGCACACCCCTACACAAACACACACACATGGCATACACACATGCAGACACATAAATAATAAAATAAACCAGAGCTGGAGAGATGGCTCAGCAGTTAAGAGTACTCGCTGCTTTTCCAGAGGACCTGGATTTCATTCCCAGCACCTCATGGAGGCTCACAACTGCTGGTAACTCCAGTTCCAGGGGATCCAATGAGCTCTTCTTGTCTCCAAGGGTATCAGGCATACACATGGTACACAGGCATACATAAAATAATTAAGAATTTAAAAATAAATCTTAAAAAAAATATGAAATAAAAATATCAGAATTGGGCATCCCTTTAATCCCAGCACTCGGGAGACAGAGGCAGGTGGATCTCTGAGTTCAAGGCCAGCCTGGTCTATAGAGCAAGTTCTAGGATGGCCATGGCTATTTGTTACACAGACAAACCTGTCTCAAAACCAAAAAAAAAAAAAAAAAAAGTCATCAGACTTAATACTCCACCACAAACCTGAACCCCACGAGCAATTCTTGCTTCTCAAAAGGGAACATGACCACTGCCAGAGGCAGACACAGCCATTGAAGCAAGAGTGACAACAGACACATTAGCCAGCTGGTCTCACCTGGAGACACAGAGCCTGTGAGTCCCTAGATAGAAACAGTGCATCCCCTCCCCACCAAACAGTGAAACCACAAAAGTGATAGACAGATAGACAGACAGACAGACAGATAGACAGATAGACAGATGAATAAATGAATAAATGCAATTTGTAAGTTGGGCTTCTGACAAAAAAATGAAAACCAGGAAGAACTATTCCCAGGAAAGACACTTGCCCCCAAAGTGTAGGGTGAGTGTGTAAGAGCTGGAAGGAAGTGTCCTCTAAAGTACAAGACTCTCATGTTCTGCTAGCTAGACCACAGAGCCAGATGCTCCGGACAGGAAAACCAGCGCCTTCAAGGCTCACGGAAGCCGTGGCCAGGCTAGGCTGGGCATCTCACCTGTCTGCTTTGTTTCTGGTGGGAGAAGCCAGTCGTAGGCACGCTTCAAGGAGCGGTAGCAGGAGAACTGCAGGCCCGCGTAGGGGAAGATGGCGATCACGGTGGGAAGCAAGCCTTTGTAGAAGACCAAGGGGCCCTCGGTCCTGTACATGGTCGACACAGCCTCTCGCAGGTTGTTATAGATCTGCACACGTACATGCACAGTATGAGTGAGCTGCGTGAGGGATTTCAGCCCGAGAACAGCCCAAACGCATCCTTTTCTTCTCATCTAAAACCCAGCTGCCAGGAGTACAACTTTCCCACTTCAGTCCAGGAAAACTAAGGCTGAAGGTCAGTGGGGGCTGGGTGTGGTGGCACACACGGAATCCTAGCACTTGATAGGTGGAGGCAGGAAGACCAGGAGTTCAAAGTCAGCCTGGACTACATATCCTTTTCAAGGCCAGCCTGGGCTGAATGAGACCCTATCTCTAAACAAAATAAAAATTCAACAGGGCAGTGGGGCGGGGTGGCACACACCACAGTCCAAGCACTTAGCAAATGGAGGCAGGAGGATCAAGATTCGAGGACAGGGACTGGAGAGATGGCTCAGAGGTTAAGAGCACTGGCTGCTCTGCCAGAGGATCCAGGTTTGGTTCCCAGCATCCCCATAGTAGCTAACAACTGTCTGTAACTCTAGTTCCAGGGTATCCAACACCCTCTTCTGGCCCCTGAGAACACTGCATGTACACAGTGCATGGGCATAAATGTAGGCAAAACACCCGTATACATGAAAACAAATAATCTTTAAAAAAAAAAAAAGTTTGAGGCCAGATGGGCATAGCTGGGCAGAGGCAGGCAGATCTCTCCGAGTTCAAGGCCAGCCTGGGCTACATATCAAGTTCCAGGACAGCCAGGGCTCCATAACAAGACCTTGTCTCAAAAAAAAAAAAAAAAAAAAACACAAAAAAAAAAACATAGGGAGACCCTGTCTCCAAACAAACAAAAGGGTATGGCTTTCTGACAACTTACTTCCTAGAAATTTCCATGATTGTTATTTCTTCTTGAGTATATAAACGGATGTGCCCCAGGACTAGAGACCTGTGTCAGCAAATAGGAGTACGTTCTGTTCTTGCAAAGGACCCAGGTTCAGTTCCCAGCACCCATATGGTTGGTGGCAGTTCCAGAGGATCCCATGCCCTCTTCCGGGTATGTGGGCAATGCATACATATAGTACACACAGATATACATGTGGTGATGTATTGTGTCCCCCACTAGATTAGACATAGAGGCCAGATAGTGGTGGCACACACCCTTAATCCTAGCATTCCGGAGACAGAGATCCATCTGGATCTCTGTGAGTTCAAAGACACACTGGAAACAGAGCCAGGCATGGTGGCACATAACTTTAATCCCAGAATTTGAGATCTCATATGTCTCGCTTGGGAAAGACACATGCCTTTAATTCCAGGAAGTGATGGCAGGAAGCAGAAAGGTATATAAGGCGTGAGGACCAGGAACTAGAGGCTTTTAGGCTTTTAAGCTTTTAGCTTTTAGCTTTTAACAGCAGTTCAGCTGAGATCCATTCGGGTAAGGACTCTGAAGCTTTCAGTCTGAGAATTCGTGGAAACACGACTGGATAAGGAGTTGTCGAGGTGAGGTTGGCTGGTTCTGTCTCTCTGATCTCTCAGAATTCACCCCAATATCTGGCACAGGGTTTTATATTAATAAGACCATTTAGCAATTCATCTTACATATACATGCAGGCAAGACACCCATACACATAAAATAAATCTTTAAAAGTAAATGTCCAGGCCGGGTGGTGATGGTGCATGCCTTTAATCCCAGCACTTGGGAGGCAGAGCCACGTGGATCTTTGTGAGTTTGAGGCCAGCCTGGCCTACAGAGTGAGATCCAGGACAGGCACCAAAACTACACAAAGAAACCCTGTCTTGAAAAACCAAAAAAAATAAAAAATAAAAATAAAAATAAAAAAAATAAAAAAGTAAATGTCCAAAGATTCCCAGCAACATCCTGAACATCCTGTGGACTGCAAAAGAGCCACCTGCACTTGAGGCCACTGGACCCCCTCAAAAGAAAGCCGCTTGAAGCCGGGCGGTGGTGGCGCACGCCTTTAATCCCAGCACTCGGGAGGCAGAGGCAGGCGGATCTCTGTGAGTTCGAGGCCAGCCTGGGCTACCAAGTGAGTTCCAGAAAAGGCGCAAAGCTACACAGAGAAACCCTGTCTCGAAAAAAAACCAAAAAAAAAAAAAAAAAAAAGAAAGCCGCTTGCAACAACAAAGACTCTGCCCAGGCTCCCAAGGAACTCACAACAATACAGAGTAGACAGTTCATCTCAAAGTTCCTTCCCAGGCAGTCGGGGAGTAGGGCGAAGAGCAGAAAATGCCCCAGAGGCTAGCAGCAGGTCTCTGTGAGCGGGTTCCAGTGCAAGGCAAGGAAAAAGGCCTGTTGGAGAATTCTGCAGGCCCCGCTCTTTTGGGAGGTGAGGTAAACAGCTTAGCTTCAGCGTGGGGCCTTCTGTGTGAGTGACTGTTTCTCAGCTCTGCGGGGCCAGAGCAGGTTAGCCCAGAACAATGCCCTCCTGCACCAGTTGGCTGAGGTAAAGCTCATCTCCTTCCTTAATCCGCTGCCACCTCTTCCTTCTCTCACCAGAGGCTGGCAGGTAACAGGAGGGCACAGGCAAAGTTGGGCTGTCACTTTCCCTCTAGCCCAGGAGCCACCACACTGCTGAGACCTCATCCCCCACTTCTCCACCAGGCCGGTCACCCCAGCCTCCAATTCTCCAATGAATTATCACACACACTTGACCCTTCTGCCCCATTCTTCTCTTCCAGACTATTCCTACAGGACTTTGCTCTTTGCAACCAAAATAGCATCAGAATGTTTTCCAACCAGGTTCCCCACCCTGAGGAACACAAAGGCCAGACAAAACCAAAACCTAAACAAAATGTCCAGGCAAAACCAAAACCTAAAAAAAATGTCCAGTCCTAACCAATGTGTCCATAAGGATGGATAGAGACACACACATACTGACTGGTATTTCTAAAAGAATTTTTACTTTTTTTTTTTTTTTTTTTTTTTAGTTTTTTTTTGAGACAGGGTTTCTCTGTGTAGCTTTGGAGCCTTTCCTGGAACTTGTTCTGTAGACCAGGGTGGCCTCGAACTCACAGAGATCTGCCTGGCTCTGCCTCCCAAGTGCTGGGATAAAGGCGTGTGCCACCACCGCCTGGCTGAATTTTTACATCTTTAATTTTATGTGTATGGATACTGTGCTGGCTAGTCTTATGTCTACTCGACACACAAACTAGATCTGAAAGGAGGGAAACTCAACTGAGAAATGCTGCCATGAGATCCAGCTGTTAGGCATTTTCTTAATTAGTGATTGATGGGGGAGGGCCCAGCCCATTGTGGGTGGTGCCATGCCTGGGCTAGTGGTCCTGGGTTCTATAAGAAAGCTGGTGAGCAGGTCAGGGGAAGCAAGCCAGTAAGGAGAACCCATCCATGGCTTCTGAATCAGCTCCTGCCCTGCTTGAGCTCCTGTCCTGACTTCCTCGATGATGAACAGTGATGTGGACGTGTAAGTCAAGCGAACCCTTTCCTCCCCAACTTGCTTTTTGGTCACGGTGTTTCACCACAGCAACATCACCCCTGACGAAGACAAGTATTTTGCCTGTAGGCATGTTTATACATGTCTCACATGTAGTACCAGCAGAGGACAGAAACCCCAGAGACTAGAGTTACAGATGGTTGCGAGATCCCTTGGGGGTGCTGGGAATTGAACCTAGGCCAGCTGGAAAAGCAGCCAGTGCTCTTAACCATTGAGCAATCTCTCCGGTCACTATGTTTATTTCTTGTGTGGGGGCCTGTGCATGCTTTGAGCACATGTGGTAGTCAGAGGACAAAATTCGGGAGTTGGTTCTCTCTTAATATGTGGGTTCCAGCCGGGCAGTGGTGGCGCACGCCTTTAATCCCAGCACTCGGGAGGCAGAGCCAGGCGAATTTCTGTGCGTTCGAGGCTAGCCTGGGCTACAGAGCGAGATCTAGGAAAGGTACAAAGCTACACAGAGAAACCCTGTCTCGAAAAACAAAAACAAAAATGTGGGTTCCAGAGATCAAACTCAGGCCATTAGGGTGGCAGCATGTGTCTTTACCCACCAAGTCATCCTGTCAGCTCTGTTTTTTTTTTGTTTTTTTTTTAAGATTTATTTATTTATTATGTACACAGTGTTCTGCCTGCACGTATCCCTGCAGGCCAGAAGAGGGCACCAGATCTCATTACAGATGGTTGTGAGCCACCATGTGGTTGCTGGGAATTGAACTCAGGACCTCTGGAAGAACAGCCAGTGCTGTTAACCTCTGAGCCATCTCTCCAGCCCCGAGCTCTGTTTGTTTTTGAGACACAGTCTCACTACATTGCTGAGGTGGCCTCAAACCCCTGACCTCAGTCAACCTTCCCATTTTAGCCTCCGTGTACTAGGACTGGAGCGACGTGTGTGGCTGCTGCTGTCGTTTTCCTTTTGTGGCCGTGGTTTGGGTTTGCTCGTGTGTATGTGTTTGGGGGTATGTGGGTTTTGTTTTTTTGTTTTTTGAGACAGGATCTCACTCTGTAGTCCAAGTTGGCCTTGAACTCCCATGGATCCTCCTGTCTCCACCTCCCCGAAACCAGGACTATAGGCTTGGGCCTCGAGCCTGTCCTTTTTTTTTTTTTTTTTAAAGCAGGATTTTTTTTCTCTTGCTTTAAAAAAAAAGTTTTATTGTATGTGTGTATGAGGGTCTGTTCTGCATGTATGTATGTGGACTGCATGCCTGCCTGGTGCCTACAGAGGCCAGAAGAGGGTGTCAGATTCTCTAGAACTGGAGTTAAAGCTAGTTGTTGAGTTAAAGATGTGGATGCTGGGAACAAAACCTGGGTCCTCTGAAAGAGCTCTTAACCCCTGAGTTGTCTCTCCAGCCTCTAATGATGCTACCCTTAAATGCATCCAGGAAGCAGACTGGACCAGGAGGTCAATACTTGTCACCAATGTGACGGATCTAGAATCACCTAGACACATGCCTGGGTGTGCCCTTGAGGCACGATCATCAGGTTAGTTAAGGTGGGAAGACCCACTTAAAAGTAGCTGGCACCATCCATTGGCTTGTGTCTGGACTGTATAAAAAGGAGAAAGCCAGCTGAGCACAGGCAATCACTCCCTGCGTCCTGACTACAGCTGCAATGTGACCAGCTGCCTCAGCTCCTGTCAACAGGATCTCCACCATGATGGACAGCACCCTGCAACTGTGAGCCAAAATAAGCCCTTTCTCCCTTAAGTTGCTTTTGTCAGAGTATCTATCTCATCACTGCCAGGAGTAAAGTCACTCAGCCACAGGCTTGTCCACTGTTTTAGTAAGTCCTTCCTGAGACTGACTCACCTATGCCATCTCCTTCAACACATTCCTCAAGGAAACCCTCAGGATATGATGGCCAAAAGTTCCTGTGTCCCAATTCCCCCAGATGCCTGCCTCATTCAGCCCACTGCCGGATACTTATTTGTTCTGTTTTGGCCCGTGGGCTCAGTCTCCCCAGGAAGTCTACGAGCTACGGGAGAAATGGACACAAACCACCAAACTGCAGGAGTGCAGATTACTGACAAGCCTTACAAACTGGCTGTTGTGCTGATAATGAAAGGCGCCCCAGCTTTGCGTCCTGAAGGGACAAGAGTCCCAACTCCTGTGCTCCCCATCACCTCCTCCAGGCTCCCCATCTGGCCCTGATTGCTCACCTTGGGCTCCCCCTGAGCTGCGAGGCGGGTGCGCAGGACATCCACAGGATGCACAGTAAGGGTGGCTGTGCCAGCAGACAGGCCGCCACATATAAAGTGTGCTGAGAATTGGTGAGTTTCATACATGTTGGCTCTGTAGAGCAGTTCAGTCAGCTCTTCAAATGACAAAAACTGCAAAAGCAAGTGGAAAGGCACTGAGGACAAGCTGCAGAAATGGTCCCTGCAGAAGAAGCACGTCACTCTGTGTACGCAGTTGCCTTACCCGAAGGGGCAGAGTAGAAAGAAAGAATAACCCAGGTGCCATTTCCTATCCAGTCGAGTCAAGCCAAGTATCCCAAGAGTTAAGAAAGGGGCTGGAAAGATGGCTCAGTAATTAAGAGCAGGTGTGAACTGCTCTTTCAGAATTCAATTCCAAGTATCTACATCTGGCAGCTCCCCACCACTGCCTGTACCTCCAGCTCCAGGGGATCTGATGCCTCTGTAGGCACCAGCACTCATGTGCAAATACACATAACTTAAAAATCTTTTAAAAGGGGGGCTGGAGAGATGGCTCAGGGGTTAAGAGCACAAGCTGCTCTTCCAGAGGTCCTGAGTTCAATTCCCAGCAACCACATGGTGGTTCACAACCATCTGTAATGAGATCTGGTGCCCTCTTCTGCCCTGCAGGCATACATGCAGGCAGAACACTGTATACATAATAAATAAATAAATCTTAAAAACTAAGGGGATCTTGGTCCAGTCAGAGATCACTAGCCTAGCACAAGGCCCTGGGTTCCATCTCCTACATCATCTAAAAAAAGAAAAAAAGAAAGGTGCTAGGGAAATACCTTAGCTAGTAGTGTTTCTGTGCAAGCACAGGACCTGAGTTTGAGCTCCAGCACCCACATAAAAAGCAGGGTGCAACAGTGCATGCCTGTAATCCCCAAGCTAGGGGTTTGCAGGGATGGCTTGCTGATCTGCCAGTCTAACCAAGTTAGTGAGCTCCAGGTTTAGGGAGAGACTCTGTCTCAAAAAATACAGCGGAGTGACTGAGGAAGACACATCTCTGGCCTACATATATACACATGCACAGACATGAACACAGATGGACACATGCACATACAAACACAGAGACAGATAGATAGATAGATAGATAGATAGATAGATAGATAGATAGATAAACATATACAGAGAGATCTGTTTTGTTTTATTACTTTCTGAGTTGGTGCCTCACTCTGAAGGCCTGGCTAGCCTGGAACTTGCTATATAGACCACAATGGCCTTGAATTTATGATGCTCCTTCTGCCTCAGTCCCTGAGTGCGAGGATTACAGGTATGTGTCATAGCCGGGCGGTGGTGGCACATGCCTTTAGTCTCAGCACTCGGGAGGCAGAGCCAGGCGGATCTCTGGGAGTTCGAGGCCAGCCTGGTCTACAGAGCGAGATCCAGGAAAGGCGCAAAGCTACACAGAGAAACCCTGTCTCAAAAAACAAACAAATAAACAAGCAAACAAAAACAGGTATGTGTCATGCCAGGCTCGAAAGATGCAGAAACTCCCTTCATTCACCTACTTTTCTGCAACCTAAGAAAAGCTAGCCATTATCTGACTTGTGGCAGGGGACCCCACACCACAGCTGAATCACTCATGTCTGCTGACAGCACATTCCCTCATACCATACATAGCCTTCCCCCATCACCTCCAGCCAGCCAGATTTCCTGAGACTACCACGTTGCTGCATTTCCTCCACATGGTGCAATGTCTAGTGGTGTTTCAGAGAAGAACATGGGTCAACACAGACATGCCAAGCTGGTAGGGCTGGACTTGAACAGAGTGTGAGAGGGTTGGAAGAGCAGGCAGGGACCACTCTGACACTGGCTACATGAGGAGGGTCCTGCTCTGCCGCTCTCTCTTGCATTTACTCATTTGTGCTCTGCAAGGACCAAAGCCAGGACTTCCCATGCACAAGCTTGCTAAGGTGGTGCTCCGCGCTCTGCCAGCACACTGGCCGCCCCTCTGCCAGCACTCTGCCACCACACTGGCCGCCCCTCTGCCAGCGCTCTGCCACCACACTGGCCACCCCCCTACCAGTGCTCTGCCACCACACTGGCCGCCCCTCTGCCAGCGCTCTCCCACCACACTGGCCGCTGCTCTGCCACTTTCCCATGAATGACCTCAGCTGACTAACCACATAAGCGTTCTCAGCCACAGCTTTCTCTTCTGTAGAGTCAGAAAGACAACAGGATCTACCTCACAGGACGACTGTTGGGGGCCGGGCCCACAATTTGAGACATTGTCACTCCCGCCAAACCTTACCAAGTACACCATGAAAACACTGGTGCTGGGCTAAAGCAGGAAGTGCTGAGAAGGGAGAAGCCTATGTGTTCGTCTCCACTCCATCGTGGACAGCCCTGAGGTCCCGCAACGCTGGTGGCACCTGCTCTCATTCCTCTTGTGCACCAGTGAGACCCAGCTGAGCACTCGGTGAAGGTGCTATTTCCGAAAATGGATGAGTCAGTGGGTAAAGGGGTCTGCAACCAGGCCTCAGGACCTGAGTTTGCATCCCTGGACCCTAATCAAGCACAGTGCCACACGCCTTTAATCTCAGAACTTGGGAGGCAGAAGCAGGTGGATCTCTGTTGAGTTCTAGGTGAACCTGTTCTACATTGAGAGTTTCAGAACAGACAGGGCCACATAGAGAGAATCTGCCTCCAAACAAAACCAACCAAACAAACAAAAAAACAAAAAACAAACCCCAGTGAACCCCAGGACCCACATGGCAGAGAAGAGAACTGACTCCTGCAAATTGTCCTCTGACCTGGACACCTTGGCAGAAATTGTGTAGCAAGCACATCTCCCCTTTGTTTATTTCTCTGAAGAAATAAACAAAACGTAATTTGAAATTTAAAACAGAAAAATGGAGGTATTCCTCAGTATTAGCTGGGGTGGGGTCAGGGGAGGGGGAGGAGAACAGGATGTGGGGAGGGAAGGCCTGAGGTGTGGCTAACTGATGATGTCTTCACGCAGTCAGAGCAGGTTTCCCAGGAAGGGAACGGGCAGGGTGGGGACTGCCACCAAAGGCAACATCCTTACTTGCCTCACCCTTTCTCTGCCCCATGGAGCAGTGTGACCACAGGGACCTGACCGGGTTCCCTGCTACCTACTTGGACTGCTCCATAGCTTATGGACAGAATCTGGGCTGGAACGTGTCCTTTCCAGAACGCCGTTGGGCCCTCCTCCTGCAGAATCTGCTTGATCGCCTGGAAGATTCCGTGGTATTTGGCGTTGGGGTCACTTGGACACAAGCGTTCAATCTGAAGCTGGGGATTAAAGTGTAAAAGGTCAGGATGGTGGGGGAGGGGGAGTGGCAAAGGGAAACTGAAGGAAACAAACCCTTCACCTCGACAAAATTCCAAGTTTTAGGACCCGCCTTTGCAAGGACTAAGCTTGCTTGTTCCCTAGCCCGTTACATGGAGAAGAGGGAAAGGGTACCTGGAAACGGATCTTGATGACGTCCAAAGGGCTGATCAGGGCACGAGTGACAAATCCAGACACCGATCCTGCCACTGCCACCTCCACCTTGGAGTTATTCCTGCCATCTGCTTTGGCATCATAGCCGACCATCCCTGCCGCTAGTCCATCCAATGTCCATGAGTATCGAGCTGAGTGTAAGAGTCACAGGGTAAAGACAAGTTCCTCCGGGCTCTGCTCAGACACCACCTCCTTGCAGCAGCCCTCTCTGCCCGCATAAGGCACTGGCCTTGGTAGCCTTATTCCTACAGGATATGGTTTCTTGTCCTCCTGATTAGAATGTAAGCTCACAGAGCCGGGCGGGGTGGTGCACGCCTTTAGTTTCAGCATTTGGGAGGCAGAGGCAGGTGGATCTCTCAGTTCCAGGCCAGCCTGGTCTATAAATCGAGTTCCAGGACAGCCAGGACTACACACAGAAACCCTGTCTCGAAAACAAAAACAAACAAACAAACAAACAAACAAAAAGAATGCAAGCCAGTGGAAACATAGCCTTGGTCTCAACTTTATACCTTCCACATCCAGAGACAGAAAAAGATCAATTTAAACCAAGGATGGTGGCTCAGGAGTTAAAAGCACTTTCTGCTTAATCATGGATACTGGAATTCAGATCTCAGTGCACACATTAGATGGTTCATAAATACCTGTAATTCCAGTTCCAAGAGATCTAATGCCTTCTTTGGTCCTCTGAGGGTTCCTGCATTCATGTACACACATCTACCGCCCCCCACACTCATAATTAAAAAAACCTCATAATTAAAAATAAAATTAGGGCTGGAGAGATGGCCTAGAGATTAAGAACACTTGTTACTCTTGCAGAGGACCTGGGTTCAATTCCCAGCACCAACACTGCAGCTCACAACTATCTGTAACTCCAATTCTGGGTCATCCTACACCTTCTTTACTTCCACAGGCACCAGACATGCTGGTGATGTACATATAAACATGCATGTGAGCAAAACATTCAAACACATGAAATAAGTAAATCTAAAAATTTTAATTAAATTATAAATATATTACTAGTCTCCAACAAGCCACCCCTGTCCAAAATTCCTACCCAGTGCCCTCTTTGCCTTTTCTTCCATTGTGATCCACCCCGCACTTGAGAGACAGAGGCAGGAGGATCACTGCAAATTCAAGGTCAGCCAGGTCTACAGAGCAAATTCCAGGCCAGCAAAGCCACAAAACCAAACCTTCCTGTGGTGGTCTGAATGAAAATGGCCCCTATAGGTCCATAGGGGGCGGCACTGTTGGGAGGTGTGGCCTTGTTGGAGGAAGTGAGGTCTCGTTGGAAAAAGTGTGTCACTGGGGATGGGCTTTGAGGTTTCAGAACCACAAGCCAGGCCCAGTGTCACTCTCTCTTACTGCTGCCTGCCAATCAAGATATAGAATTCTTGCCAGGCAGCTGTGGTGCACACCTCTGATCCCAGCACTGAGAGGCAGAGCCAGTTGGATCTCCGTGAGTTCAAGGTCATCCTGGTCTACTGAGAGCCAGGATGTAGGCACCAAAACTACACAGAGAAACCCTGTCTCAAAAAAAAAGGAAAAAAAAAAAAAAACCCAGTTGCTGTGAGGCCGGACAGTGGTGGCACAAGCCTTTAATGCCAGCACTCAGGAGGCAGAGGTAGGTGGATCTCTGAGTACAAGGCCAGACTGGTCTACACAGTGAGTTCCAGAACAGCCAGGGCCACACAGAGAAACCTTGTCTTGAAAAACAAAACAACAACAACAACAAAAAAGAGTTGCTATGATCATGACGTTTCTTCACAGCAAAAGAACTTTAAGACATCCCCAAAACAAACAAAACACCTAAATATAAAATGATTTCAGAAAGGCCACTGGAATTACCCCACAGCTTGAACATGCAGAGTAACTAGTAGGTCACTGGCCACCCAATGACAACTTCTACTCCTCCATTCTGACTTTTATTTTCCCTCTCTAGTCCACCCTGGCACCTCTCCCAGAAGGCTGGGAGAATCGGGTTAAACAAGGGCAGAGGACGAAGCTACTGAACCCTCTCAGGGGTGACGGGGCCTGCTCAGTCCTCAACAGTTTCAAGTTTCTTGCAGTCTAGGAGGGAAAGAAGAGAAAGCCAAGGGGCAGGTGTCCTGGCTCGGTGTCCACAGAAGCTGAGGAGACAGCCAGTCTATCTGGAAACCCAGCCTGTAACTGCACGATTCAAACCAAGCAGAAGGTGGGAGAGGCTATTGTGTCTGGATTTCAAGAAATAAGCAGTTCTACATTGCTGGATACAGCTCCAGAAACCTGGGTTCTAGCTACTAGAGAGACTGACACAGAAGGACCATAGTGTGAGGCCTCGCCTGGACTGCATAATGTGACCCTGTCTTAACATAAAAAGTAAAAGGAAGCCGGGCGGTGGTGGCGGCACGCCTTTAATCCCGGCACTCTGGAGGCAGAGGCAGGCGGATCTCTGAGTCTGAGGCCAGCCTGGTCTATAG
>CABHPP010121691.1:11445-33477 GCA_902168425.1 Peromyscus attwateri | reverse complement strand
CATGAGGTAGTGTGATCTGAAGTCTTCGAGACTTACAAGCAAAACCTAGCTTTAGTCACATGTCACCATGCTGTACGAAGCCAGGCCCAAAAGAAAACTAAATAGATACAGATAGGCTCAGGGGCCAGCTTTACTACACCTGGACTTCCATGTTTGTTTGTTTATATTCTTTCTATCTTCAGATCACTTTTGTGTGGTCAGTAGCCTCACTGGACCTCCAGTCTCCACAATGTTTAGAAAACAACTTCTTTTGGTTTAAGCCATTGGGCTGTGACTCTTCAATGCCATAATCCCAGGGCTCTCATTACATCCTACACCTCTAAGTTCACTCCAGGAACTTCAGTCCCAGCTGTAGATGCCAGGTCCAGGGATACCCCTGGTCAAGATCAGTGGGACCATCCTTGGCACAGCCTCAATAGGTCACATGGACAAATATGGCCCACTGGAAAAAGGCTTTATAGCACGAGGCAGCCTACGCCCTGGGACTACGCCCTCAGCCAAGCAGCTAGTGCAAGAGAGAAACAGTTCAGAGTCCAAGGCAGGACAAATGTCCTCTATCTTCGTCCTATAGGTCCAGCCCTATAGGACAGACTCTTGGGGACCCTACACACCCAAACTTGACCTTCCAAGGTCGCTTCTCAGGGAGGTCCGCAGCCTCTGCTGCAGCTTGAGTGGACGGCTTACCTGCAGGAAGGGAATGATGCCATCACGGGCGATGGCCTGCAGCAGGCGGGGTGCCCCAGTCAGGCTCTGCAGGCCAGCACCACAGGTGGAGAAGAAGGAGCCAATGACGATGACCCAGGGGGATGGCCAGGCCAGCATGCCAATGACCAGGTTCCCTTGCAGGGCCTCCCCAAACCTACAGATGAGCAGGGAAGGTGGTCAGTAGAGCTTCCAAAAAGTGATCTGAAGACAGAAAAAAAAAATATCTCTGTCCTCTGTTTAGTGTGAACCTCTGGGCTCAGGAAGAAGGAAGGTAAAGAACCCATAACAGAGGCCCAACCCTCTAGGAGGACCCAACCAGCTTGGCAGCTTCCCTCGGAAGGGGCTTTGGTGGTGTGAAATTGTTCTCTTGGAATCCTCTCAGGCACAGGAAGCCCTGGCTTATACCAAGGTGGTACTAGTCACTGCCATTTCTGTAGAGGCCATATCTAGATCTGGTGGTACTATATTTCTTCACCATACAGTTTATAAGACCTCCCCCACCGAAACCCTGAGATTCTGACAAACGTGTACCCTAAGAAGGAAGGGGTCACAATAGTCATTCCACTGACTCAGCAGCAGTGCTGGGGTCTCTAGGTCCCATCTCTCCCTTTTTCACACCTGTGTCTACTCCCCATCTCCAGCTTCATCAGGCCTCAACTTCTCTCTGACCAGTCTTTAGGCGCCAGGCTCAAGGAGTAACACATCAATGCTTTAGTCAGGCAAAAGGCAGTGTGACTGGATAAGAGCTTTTAGCTCATATACAACTGTGAAGCCCAGGGATAATTTAATCTCAAAGCTGAAGTCTCTCTCAGGAAAGACAATATCAATTACAGTCAGTTCATGCAGTTAAAAAAAACCAACATACTTATCTCGCAAGACCACACCTTCGATGCAGGCCCCAAACAGCACTATGCAGGAAAGATCTGAGCTGAAGTCAAGGAGTGGACAGTCCTAGGGCAAGCTCCAGGTAGATGCATGCTGGCCAGTGGGTCCCATCCCACCGGCCTGAACCAACCCTGTACCCAGGATCACCTAGTGGTAAGATATCCCCATACCCTGTCCCACAGTCCTCTGGGTACTGTCCTCGCATATGTCTAGCTAAGAGAATGCAGCCACAGGGTACTCAAAAACTGCTTGGTTGGTGACCCAACCACCCTGCTGGGAGGACACAGGGATCCTGGAATGTCAGTTTCACAAAAGCAACTGTGGTCAGGGTTTATACCACATACCACACTACACCCAACCAAGGCTGTGTAGCACTAGAGTAACAGACCAATCCAATGGTGTACTGTATTCCTTTTTCCTTTGCTATTCCTGGACATTTGAAGCCAGGCCTTGTGCATGCTAGACAAGCACTCTACCACTGAACTAGAACCCTTCGTCCTCACTTAGGTTTTTAAAGGGACCTGTGTCAAATACAATCACAAGCGAACAGGGATCCAGGGCCATGTTTTAATGTGACACATCACACAGGCTGCACAGCTACAAGCAGGGTAAGCTGTGGTCAGGACCCAAATCTGGAAAGGGCACCACAGATGAGACAATGGGGATGTGAGTGAAGGGACCTGACCAAGGGCAGCAGGGCTGGAGTTCAACACCTCTGGCCAGGGCCCCTTTAAGGATACAAATGAATGACGTGGTCACGATGGCCAGAATGGTCCCCGTTGGGATGGACTTCTGGGCGTCTTTGAGGTCCCCAGAGCGGTTGGACCCTGCCATGATCCCTGCAGAACAGACAGGAGTGACAGGAAACTCAGAGGATGCTGCCCACAGAAAGAGTCATCTGTAGGTCAGAAAGGACAGGCCAATACCACCCACCACTGCCTGCTGGGAAGACGTTCTCTGAGGACAGAGACAGAGACAGAGAGACATATACACAGAGATCGGAAAACAGACTGACACAGAGACAGTAACAGAGAGACATAAAGACAAAGTCAAAGAAAGATAGTCGTGGGGGAATACACAGGGAAACAGACAGAGACAGAGGCAGAGAGGAAGGGAGGCGGGGAGGCTGGGAGCCTTACCTGTTACGGAGGGGAAGTAGATGCCAACCAGCATGGTGAAGTAGGTCATGATGTCTGTGAGGACGTATGGCAACCCGCCAGGCCGGCTCTCCTCAGACACAGGCACTGAGGACACACCCTTCTTTTCCACAAATGCCCCCTTGTCCGAATATGTGCTCCACAGGTTATCTGCAGTAAGAACAGGCTGGACTAGCAGACCTTCTAGCAGGATCCTTCCACTGCCCAGCACCACACTCCCAACTGCTCTTCCATGGCTCTGATTTCAATCAAGGACACTCGGGTTGTGGGGACCAAGTGCAAGCAGCCGCTCTCCCCAAACCTCAGCCTTCATCCTCCACTGCATTCCAGCCTGGCACAGTGCAGTCTTGCACTGACTGTGGCCTTCCATCCACACGCTCTTGCTGCCTCCTGAGAGCTTACCTCAGAGACTCCAGCAGAACCCGTGAGTGAGGGACCATGTGCTCCTCTCCCATTACCCAGACACAGCCCTCAGCTGCCTACTGACATCACACCACACTACTGGGGAGCACACAGAACCCTAATCTCATATAGGGTGGACTACTAGGACCAAGTGTCCAGGCTCCCTACGACTGGTTCTTTCTTACTAAGGTGAAGTCACCCCCATTTGTTATCCCAGTATGTGAAGGTGATGACGAGGACGGTACCAATCTATCCCTGTCGTCAGGGTGCTAGGCCAATCAGGGCTACATAGCAATTTCCAGGCCATGCTGGGCTGTACAGTGAGTGTTTGTCTCAAACAAACAAAGACTGAATGCCTGGCTTTACCCAGCTGATTTGCAGCAGCTAAGAAGGTCATTCCAGTCTAGGGTTTGGCTGGACAGGACCCCAATGACCTAGCTAAGAAAGAGGAACCAGGGCCCCAAGAGTAGCCTCAAACAACCCAGGGCAGTGGCCATAGCCTTCCCCACCAGCACTTACCCAGGAAGACACCACTGGCCACACCAGGGATGCCCTGGATCTCAGTGACGTTGTTCTGTACAAAGTACTCATCACAGGTGGCACTCAAGCTGGAGCCATTGCAGAAGAGGCGCCAGAGCGCAGTGGTCACTGTGCCATTGCTGACAACCTGCATTTTGGCACAGGCCTCAAAGTTGCGCTTTGCCAATGTGCGGTTCCCAAGAAGACAGACCCTGGAGCAGGGAGAGGACAGAGTTTGGCTTCAACACTCTTCTCAGCCGACTCAATGGGAGGCTTAATGCCTCCCAAGTAGCTCTAATGTCCCAGATCTCTGTTACTGCAGGGCCACATGTCAGGAGCCAGCATCAAGCCAGATTCCAACAGCTTGGGGACTGAACTCACATACAAGCCCTCAACTGGTCAGGGCTGTCCTCCTCCTACCTGGGGCAACCCATTCTGGAGGAAGGTGGCCATATCCTCCACAAAGATGGCAAAGCCATAGCTCTGGAGTTTCATCCCTTTGGGCTCCCATATTGCCATGGTCAGTCCCAACATGCATAGACCACCCCTTGGTCCATGCTCACTCACTCGCTATGACCCTGGCCACTTGGTTAACTTCCTCAACTCCACAGGAGAATAAGAGCCAGACCATTTGAGGGGCGTCTATGAAGATGAGGAAGCCAGGTCTCATGGAATAAGGATGCGCCACATTGGAAAAGCTGGGCTATCTGACTGTGGTGGTTTGAATGAGAATGTCTCTCATAGGCTCAGACACTTAACACTTGGTCCCCAGTTGGTGGTGCTGTTTGAGGAGGTTCAGGACACATGGCCTTGCTTTAGGAAGTTGTTATTGGGGACAGACTGAGAGTTCACAGTTTGCTTCTCTGCTTCATGTTTGAGGTTGAAGATGTGATCTCTCAGCTTCCTATCTTGCTGCCATGTCTCCCTGCCAGGATGACTCTTATCCCTCTAGAACCGTAGACCAAGATAAACTCTTTCTTCCATGGGTTGTTTCTAATCATGGTACTTTATCACAGCAACCAAAAAATAACTAATACATTGTCCATAGGGCCATTGGTCACCCTAGAGTATGGACAACCTTCACCAGCCTCCTGTTGTCAGAGATGTACACAGAACCAGCTGCATTGGCACTGTGACCACCCCATACTCCAAAGTTCCTCAAGACCACACTGAAGCCCAGAATGAGTGACTATCAAGGATACCTCCATGTTCTTCCCTAGAGAAGAACCAAGGGTCTGAAGGGAGAGAGAACCAGGAGGCCCAGGCCCAGCCCCTGGAAGAGCTCCACAAGATGAACCCAGCACTAGATCAAGGCCCCCTCCATGGCCTGGGACTCACGGGAGGTCAGGTGGGGCGAAAGCTGTCTTGATGACACCAGCGTAGATGGCCAGGATGGAAAGGACAACACAGGCTAAGAAGACCAGTGCCAGCTTGTTGACGTATTTGACACCGACAAAGACCACAACTGCCATGAGTGCCAGCGCACAGCTGCCGTACACACGCATGTTGTTCAGGAGTGCTGCCGCCTCACCATCTGCTGTCTCCGCCTGGAAGATGGCTGCACTTGGAGAGATGTAGGTCTGTGGGAATAAGGCAGGTCACTGAAGAAGGTCCTGCCCAGGAACTTGCCCAGTCTTGACCTCACATTGGCTTCTTCCCTGACACTGGCAAGGAAAGCCTGTCGGGACTGAGGCCACTGGCAGCACTTGTGTTCAAGATGGACCCAGGGCTGCCAGGCTTGCAGTCATTCCCTGTCCAGTTCCCTCAGACTGCCAGAGCCAGACTGTAACCAGCAGAACAGGAGACTGGCACCTTCAGAAAGGAAAGCTGCCAGCTAACTTTTGTGTGCTATCTTAGTGGCCAACTTGCCTTGGTCAGGTTACTCACAGGCAGGGGGAACCTTTGTGGTAAGGGGCCAGGGACTCCTGCCAACAGCCTCAGCAGAACCCAGGGCAGCTCCTCTGTTTTTACTAATGCCAGGTGACTGCTGAGCACACCACTCTCCAGAGAACCAAGTAGCTAGTGTGTCCTTCAAGCCTCTCTACCTTAGAGACCAACCAGACTCTAGGAATGGGCATGAAAATCCACTTAGTCTGCAGCACAAGACCCATAGGGGACAAGGAATCCTAGGTCTCAGCCCAGACTCCCCAAACTCAAATATACATTTGCCCCCAGGAAGCCTTTCTTAGCATGGGAAGTCTTCCCTGCAGGCTCTGGGATACCCGGGTACCAAAGAAAAAAAGAGCCAACTCCATGGAGATGGTTATAGTAAAGGTTAATATTTATTATCAATTGATAGGATCTAGGATCACTCAAGAGAAAAACCTCTGGGGACACCTGCAGTCCATATTAGATTAGCTTCTGTCCAAACCAGTGAGATATTATCTTAAATTCATTAAAGGTGGAAAGACCCATCCTAAAAGTGGGTATCACCATTCCCTGGGTTGGGATTTTTGAACTGTATGAAAAGGAAAAGGCTATCTGAACACCAGGATTCATCTCTGTCTTCTTCCTGACTGCTGAAACAATGTGACCAGCTGCTTTAAGCCCTGCCCTTGGTCATTTCCTGGTCATGATGAACAGTACCCTCAAACTGAAAGCCAAGATAAACCCTTCCTTAAGTTGCTTTTGTAATAGTTATTTCATCATAGCAACTGGAAAAGAATTAGTACAGAGAGTAAATTCCCCAGGGTTCTGTGAGATAGGTCAAGGTTCAGCCATTGCCTTGCTCCAACCTGGGACCTTCATCTTCCAGGCTCACAGAGGATATACAGTCTCCAAGGCTGACAATACTGTACGGGGGTGTGTAGGGAAGGGGGGGATAGACCACAGACAGACACTTACTCTACAAAGCCCACAAACACTGAGCACAAGCCCAACTTCAATGCAGGGAAGGAAGTCCTTCTGCAAAGGGAGTCGAGTGCCAGGCTATAAGGACCAGTGCTGAGTAGGCCTGCTTTGCCTTCAAGAGCTAGAATCTTGCTCAAGGAGTTATACAAGTCCATGCCTCCTAAGATAGCAGACTATGAGGTCTCACCTATCAAGGACCCAGACCCTCAGACAGCAGCTTTGAGAGCCCGGATGTCCAGAGCAGCAGGGTAGAGGACAGTCAGAGGGAAGAGCACAAATGGGCTCACAGGCAAAGTGTCTGCCTAAGGAAGACTTCCATAGATGAACTCACCAGGAAGATCTCGATGGTACCCAGGATGTACATGGCACCTGCAAACGTCGTGCCCAGGTAGAAACAGAGGCCAACAGCCCCTCCAAACTCAGGCCCCAGTGAACGAGAGATCATGTAGTATGAGCCTCCCGCTGTAAAGATAGCCCAAGGAAAACATGGGTCAGTAAGTGCCATTCACTATGAACATTGAGCATTCATGCAAAAAGAGGTGTTCCCATGAAGGGACAAGCAGCTTTAGTCTTCCTTCAAAACAGAACCACTAGGAAGCCTTGGGCAATGAGTTCATGTCTACCCTGCCCATGGGCACAGTGCAGCTGTGATGTGATGAGAACTGTCTGATACAGGCAGGTACAGTACCTCATCTGTCTTCAGAAAAACCTGCTGTGCCTTCAGACAGTTACAAGAGAGACACTGGCACAGGTCTGCCAACTCTTTTATGCTGAGGACAAAGCAGGAGTGCTTGGGAGTGTCACCGCTAGCTATAAGAGTACATAGTTTCAGAAGAACCTGCACTCCATAGAGCTTTGTGTCCATCTCTAGGATGTGGTTTCTGTCCTCACAACGGAGGACAGGCAGAGGGTGTGTCTACAGCAGGACCTCTGGGGAGAGGGCCACTCTCTTCTCTCCATGGGCAGCACAATACCCCAGTGCCATCCTGAAGCAAACAATTAATGTCACTGTCACCATGAGCCTGGGGCAGGAATGACAACCACACACATGTAGCTCTGTACTGTGAAAACATCAATAAACCAACTCAAGAGCCACAGGCGCCAGCACCCTCACCTGGGACCACACCATTGGTAGCGATGGCACTCATGGAGATGGCAGTCAGCATTGTCTGCAAAGGAAGAGAGTTCTTTCAGGAAACGTGTGCCCCAAGATTCTCTAGCATGCTCAGGCTGAGATTGCAGGCTTTTGACCTCAAAGGAGGTGCTAAATGACCAGTAAAGACAGGTGTCTTGGCTTTCCATCCTTTCCTACCCAACCCACAAATCCATTCCCAAAGGTCAAAGAAAACGCAGACTTCAGACCCTGCCCAGCACAGCCCTGAAAGCTGAAACTCACCGAGGTGCCTGACCCCTAAGGAGTCCCAATTATGTCTCTACTAACCCATGAGGCACAAGGCAGATACTTTATCTAGATGTGCTTCTAACATGGCATAGGGGACCTCATCTTGTACCTACCTTACCTCCAGGAGACACTCTCTGCTCAAGAAAGTTTATACAAAGAGTGGCATTCGGGTGATGAATGAACTGAGTAGCCTGAAGTGCCCACACAGAGCAACCAGAGGACAGACCTGGAGTGGCCACATGGAATGACCAGTCAGGAAGTATAGGCAAGTGCCCTTGGGTGGCTATGACAGGGCAGACACATGAAGTGAATATGGAAGCATGAGCTGGTGGCCTGGAGTGACAACACAGACTGACCAGTCAGGGGACAGGTGGACAGGTAGCCACAAGGAATGACCAGTCACAGGACAGTGGGTAGCCTGGGACAGACACACAGGTATGAGCCATCAGGGAACAAGTGGTCAGGTGGCCTCTGGCAGGAGTTAAAGGGGATCCCATTCAACCATATTATCTGAATTTCCTCCAGAAAGGACTCGTCCTTTCAGGGGACACTTGGGTAACTAAAACAAATTTGAACTTCTCACCGGAGAAAGGGGAGGAGCGAAAGCAGGGCTGGTAAACAGGCTGTGGGCACTAACAAAAGGTAACCAGGCACGACAAACAATGTCACTAAAATACGGAGACATGCCAGAGGCAGGGATGAGTCAGTTCTGAGTTTATTCCACTGCTCTCAGGCCTGGATTCGAACAAGTTACAGACTGTGTCCCTTTCTCCACAACAGGGGCCCTGAAAATGCCCATGATCCTTCCAGGGTAGTCTTGTAAGCCTAGTAAGAGGCACCTGCCCCGACTCAGCCTTCGGCCCCTGGTGCCCCAGATGTACAAATGCTACCCCTATAGAGATACAGCTAAATAAGGTCCTCAGACTAGTGGGAAACCTGGCCTTTGCTAAGGTAGATGGGCCAGCCCATCCTTCCCAAATCCTCAATAGTTCCTAGAGAGGAACCTAGAGCACAGATCTGGATTTCCCAACAGGAGTCTCTCAGGGCCCAGGACCAGCTCCTCAGACACTCACACAGGTGCAGCACATGGACACAATGAGGAAGGACTCCAGAACGCCAGCCGCCCCCACAATCCAGGTCAGGCGCAGGAACAGGATAACACCCAAGATGTTCTGCAGGCAGGGCAGGTAGACTCCAATGAAGGTGCCCATGCGTGGGGCCTGGAACAGAGAAAGATGTATCCGGGGATGCTCACAGCCTGTATCTAGTAACCCAGCCTGGAACCCTACCCCATGTTTCTGGTTTGCAGGTCACAGGAGCAGAGGAACCAGGGAGGAACACAGTGGCCATACAGTGAAGCTACAAGGATAGCAAAGATGTCTGACAAAAACCCATGTCCCAAACAAGATGAGGTTCCATGGTTCTATAGAGGCCCCCAGTCGTCTAGGGCATTGAGCTGTAGGTGAGGAAAACCATACTCGGCAGGGCACAGGGACGAGCCTCCTGGCTCTGCTTTCCCACTGGGGAGAAGAATCAGAGTGGGAAGTTTGGAACAGCAAGATAGGATCCCTGCTGTATCTGTGAGGCAAGCTAGGGGCCTGAGCCTTGGTGCCTGGAAGCTTGAGGCATGAAAGAGAGGCGGCCAGGGAGAGGCTAGACAGGTGAGGCTGCCTGTAAAGTTCAAGAGTTTCAGTGTAATACAATAGGGAACAGACTAGAGATTTGGGGACACAATGGCTGAGAAGCCAGACTCCAACACAAAGGAGGTGCATCTCAGTTTAGGTGAACACAGAACGAACATGGAGGATCAGATTGGGCACATTCCCTATGGATGATGATCACAAGGCTGCCACAGAGCAGTGCTCACACAGAAGTTTGATGGGATGTCACACAGCCTGAGACCAGGCAGGGAGAGCCCAGGAGCTGAAGAGTGGTACTGAATGGTTATACCTAGCCAGAGAGCAGACTCCAAGGAGAACAAACTTACCACCATAACCTGAAAGGACAGGAAGGCAGCTCAGGCCTGCACAGGGCCCTCCCACTGAGAGAGCCACCCAGGGCAGGGCAGCCTGAGTTACACTAACTGAAGACCAGAGGTCTCATAGAAAGACAGAGAATGTGTGGAAAGCTCTGGGTTTGAAAACCTGGAGACTTTAGCTCTGAGCCCAAGGCCAGTGGGCAGCAAGGTTCACACTGAAGGGAGGGATATAACAAGAAGGAAACCTAAGTCTTGACCTTATGTCCTCCCTGCCTTTGAAGTCTGGACAACGCATTCTAGGGGACAGAAGTCTTTGTGGCTTTGAATTCTGCAAACTGGCAGATGGAGAAATGCTTTTGGAACTTTTTAAGAATTATTTTTACCTTTTTTTTTTTTTTAAGATTTATTTATTTATGTATACAGCATGTATGACTGCAGGCCAGAAGAGGGCACCAGATCTCATTACAGGTGGTTGTGAGCCACCATGTGGTTGCTGGGAATTGAACTCAGGACCTCTGGAAGAGCAGTCATTACTCTTAACCTCTGAGCCATCTCTCCAGCCCTATTTTTACCTTTAATTATGTTATGTACATGTATATATGTGTTGGTATATGCACATGAGTGCAAGTATCCATGGAGGGCAGAAGAGGGCATTGGATCCCTTGGAAATCGAGTTATAGGTGGTTGTGAGTTGCCCGACACAGATCTTCTGAAAGAGTAGCAATCGCCCTTACCTGCTGAGCGCTTTCTCTAACCTGTCTTTTGGATTTTTTCAGTTAAATTAAAGAGTTTAATTAAATTAAAGAACTGAAGACCACAGTGTGAGTGGACTTTAGCAAAAGCCAATAGAAGCATGGCAGGAAACAATCTGTGTGGGCAGGCCATTGCTGGGTAGCCTGAAGGTGCACAAGCGGCTGCCAGATCACACAGCTTAGCTTCAGACCCCACTGAGACACAGGCTCAGGAGCTAGCTGTCTCCCCAATATCCTAGTGCCCGGGGGTCCCAGATCCTTCTACTCTGGCCTACTCTGAACTCTTAGTTTTGTTCAGATGAATGGAACCCGTTTATAGTCCAGAAGACAGTTCAAAGGAAAGTGATGCCTTGTCTCTGGGGACAAGCTTCTGTGACATCAAAGGAGACACCAGGGTCAGGCTCCACTCCTCCTGTCCTGTCAACCCAATAGATCCCTAAGTAGGGCAGCTGTTCACTTCCAACCAAGATAAGCACCTCTGCTGTGGGCCTAATACTTCATCAAGTGAAATCCAGTCCAGAAGCCCTGTCCCCAAGGGAAACACTGAGCAGAAAACTGTCGTATGTTGGGTTGGGGTAAAATATACTAAGGCATACTGAGTACACTCTCCCCAAACCTGGATGCCCTGTGTGTGTGTGTGTGGGGGGGGGGGGGACAGCCAAGCCTGCTGGGCCCCCCTCTTGGGGAAGAAGAACTAAACTGTGGGATCAACTTGAGCAGTGCCTTGGTAGAGCAGAGTTGAGGCTGAGGGTCAGTTCTACGATGCATTCAGACCAGTGTCTACTCCCTGGCATAGGCCAAGTTCTCCTTGGACACAAATTCCAGCAGACAAAAGAGATGGACAGACGGACAGGGAAGGCCTGGGGTTGAGCCTGTAGGCCATGAGGCAGTGATGGGAGCACAAGTGAGCCCCAATAATGCATCTGAGTGACAGACCTACCACTGCAGCCCTGAACTCAGCACATCTGGGAAGCTGTGACTTTGCTACTTCAGCAGCGTCAGCTGAGGATGCTCCGAGGATCTGGGAGGGGGCAGGAGAAGGCATGGACCAGAGAGCTTCTGAGGAAGCTACTGCTCCACTGGCAGGAAGACAGCCCATGCCCTTGTTAACCTCAGCCCTGTCCCCAAACCCACAAGGCCCCAGGTCCGAATAGTCTCAAAAGCACTGAACACTGTGAAGACTTACAACACAGAACTAACTCTGCTGTGCTCACACAAGGAGGGAAAGGAGGTAGCTAAGGCTACTCTGGGGCCTGATCCTTGGAGCCACAGTCAGGCTGGGCACTGGCTCACGGGAAGCACCTAGGAAGCAGCTGATGTGACTAACAGGTGGATACAGGGTAGAGGGCATATGAGCTGGCTGTCACTCCCTTGGCAGGTGTCACACGAATGAACACCTTCATCTGTGTTCACTAGCACTGGACTCCTCCCTCCAGAGAAAGCAGGGGCCTTTGGGAAGTGGAACAAAAGGAGACTAAAAACCAAAGTCTTTAGTGAAGGTTTAGGCCAGACATAGTAGCACACACTTGTACTCTCAATAGGAGGAATATTGTGAGTTCAAAGCCAACTTTGGGCAACATAGTGAGTTCCAGGCCAGGCTGGGTTACAGAGTGAGACTGTCTCAACAAACACACCACAACCAAATAATAAATAAAAGGAAACAGAAGGTCAGTGCTCCACCAGATCTCAGGCAGGGCTCAGTGCCTCTCCTCTACTCTCTGGAGCTATGTGGCCCCACAGACACCTGCTCAGAGTGGGTAGGGCAGCCTGCACAGCACCTCTAGGACCTTGTTTCTTCCTCATCCAAGTTCGAGGGTTACCCAGAAGCACAGTGTCCATTGAGACACAGTACCAGAAAAATGAAGAATGGCCAAGCCTCAAGAAGGAAAAAAGTAGGTGTGATATGAAAGCCCAGTAAGGGTGTTCTCCGACTAGAAAGTTCCAAGACTGCTATCCACATAGAGGGCAGCATGGGTACCTTGATCTCCCGCCTCCGGCTGTCCTCATCTTCCTCATGCTCCACCACACCCTGGCTCAGGTTGGTATAGTTGGCCAGCTTGTTCAGCAGTGACGACACCATGGGGTTGCTGTCCATCTCTTCCTATGGGTACAAAGCATCAGATAGGTAGGAAACAGGTTCATCAACATCCCAGGGCAGCAGGTCACTGGACCAGAAGGTACCTCTGTTCCAGGGGTATGTGGGGCCCAAGAGCCACAGTCAAGCTATATGAAGGCCCCAGATCTGTGCACCCCAAGACACCTGCCCAGCAGGTCTGGAATCAGAAGTCAGGGCCTCCGAAAGACTCCCCAAGGCTTCAGGAACTATAGGAAAAGCACCTGCCCAAGTTGCAGCTCAATTATCAGGGATAGATAATTGGCTGAGTGAATCTCAGGCAGAAGCATCCTGCACCTCCAGCAGAGCCCAGGCTGCCTGTGCCTAGGATTCAGGAGACGACTGCTCCTTTACTGTTCCACATGAAAGTCACTTCTTCGTGTAGAAACTAAAATAAAATTACCTCAAAAAGTGCCATGTTCTTCCCCTCGAAGTAGCTCTCTCTTTCCACCTCCACATTATTGATGAATGGGCTGTTCTCCCTGGGGTTTCCATCTCCTGAGGAAGACAGGTCAGTCTCAGGAAGAAGTGGCAGAAGCCGAGCATGCAGCTCTGGGAGGCAGGCATCAGGCACCTGTTCCCACAGCCATCAGTCCCCACCTGTGGCTAGGCTAAACACATTCATCCAAGCTTTCTTTCTGCCCACGTGTCCATGTCCTCCAAGTGTCTCTGTGTCCCAACACAGGCAATTTAGTGTAAAATCAAGCATCAGTCCATTTGTCCTACTGCCTACTCATGAGGGCTGAAAGTCTATCCCCATTAGTAGGGCTGGTACCTTTGTTGAGGAGCACCTGCTGGCCCTCCCTGCGCACCCCACCATTTCAGAAGGAAACCGAAAGGTTTCCTTGCACTTTCTGTTGTGGGACCTGAAAGCCCAGGGCTGAACACTGGCTTCCAGGATCAATTGTTCCCTATGTACCACTATGTGTGGAATAGGAGAGGTATCACCCAAACTGCACAGAACAGTGGCTGGTCAGGATCCCTGGCCACAAGACAGCTGGGATTCTCAGCCCAAGAGGCAAGCATGGCCACACAGTCAGCCTTCTCAGACCACCCACAAACGAGCCTTCCTGTGTCCTCAGGTGGCAGGATGCCAACACCTGGGCACATCTTCCTTTGCTTCTGACTTCTGACTCTGAAGATGCCTACCCCATCCACTCCCAGGGGCCACCTGAATAGCTCAATGATTCTGGGAAGGACACCTGTCCTGAATCACAGGTCCCCAGCCCCAACACTTCAGCACAGACAGTCCCATGCCATAAAGGCCATGAGCCAGGGAGTGGCCCAGTCAGGAGTTATAGGACTCTGTCTTCTAATTCCTTCCACGTGAAGGTCCTCGCAGAGATGTGCCTCCAAGGGACTCCACAGCCTTTGGCACACAGGGCATGCCTCATGCTGCCAGGTTCCTAGACTAGTCCTCTCTGCCTCAGTTTCCACACATGAGATGGGACTGAGATATGTCCTAGGATATGGCCTTACTGATACCTCCAGGAGCTCAGAACAAGGCTGATCAACCTGGGTACCCAGTATGTAGTCACTTAAAAACCTAGGCCAAGCTGGACCAAACAGGGAAGGTGGATCCTCATGGGAGGAGGGTCCCACAGAGGAGGGCTTCATGGGAGAAGATGGGCGGCACTTCTCTGGAGCCACAGCACCTTATCATGGTCCAGGAACAATGGCTCAACTGGCTTCAAACATCTGTGGGAATGATACAGAGAAGTCACAGCTGCCACAAGTAGCCTTAGGGGTCTAGGGGAGTAGGAACAAGCGGAAGGGAAAAGGTAAGATGGGGACAGAAAAAATCAAGAGCAACCTTGGCAAACAGGGAGAGAGATGGGACAGGGTGAGGCCAACAGGTTAGGCCCCACAGTGTGGCCTACACTAGTACCCTACAAGGAAGTTTGTAGCGTAGTACCTAGCCCTTGGAGGCCCTTCTACAACTACTCTCATCAAGCTGGATCCTCAGTTCTGCTTCCTCTACATGTCCAGAATCAATTCAAGGCCCTTGACAGGCAGGTCCAGTAACCAGCTTAATCTTATGGCCCTGGGATGAGAGGAGAACACACCTAGGGGGCTTTGCTTCCTGAAGAGAGTACCAAGGCCTTGGACACATGGCCTGGATATCTCATGTTCCAGATGCCCAAGGATGTAGACATTTGTTCAGTCACAGAGGACACAGTACTACAGGCGGGCATTCACTGAGGGATAAGCAGAGATCCCAAGGTACTGCAGCCAGAAGTCTGCAGAAAAGGAGCATCCTCGAAGAAGGAAGGAACTGGAAGGCAACCTCTGGTGGGCGACCTCTCCTCTTGGAGCCCAGGTCACCTCTTGGCAGGAAGACTAAGGCTCAGAACCTCAGATGACAGAAACAAAGGACTTCATGGGGGCCAAGAACTGAGTCCCCTGTGCTGGTGTCTGGAACCAAAGTCTTGATCCCTGAGCATATCCTGGGCTAGCAGCATAGTGTTGAGATGACTGGGAACAGGGCAATGATTCTTTACTCGGACTTTTCCAAGGTGGCAACTTGGAAGGAGGAACTAGATAAAAAGAACTCTGAACAGCCTCCAGTTGAAGAGCAGCAAGTTACATTATGTCCACTTTCAGGTTCCACAAACTATGTGTGTGATACTTCTGGGGACAACTACCTTAAAAGCCAAGAACTTCACGAACAGATTGGCCCCATTAAGTACTAAAGCCCTCTCTGAGGGAGGACACACACACCAAGGTTTGTTTTGTTTTGTTTAGACAGGAGCTTTGAATTTCAAATTCCTCAAATCCCAATGGATTATGCTGGCCTTCCGGACACGCCCCCACACACCTCCTACCCTGTTAGCTAGTTCAGACCATGGCTTACCACCAATCTGGGTGGCACCTGAACAGAAGAGTCTGACGCAGTTCCCTGAAGCTCACTAGGCCCTTTCTGTCTCAGGATACACCTGACCCAGGCCCTAGTCACAAACTCCAATAATCAAGGTCATCAGGGCTCAGGGAACAAAGGAACACAAAGTGCCCTGCCCTGAATTTAAGTAGGGCCCCCGAAAATGTGGCACTTGATTATATACACAAAACCAAAGCAGAGGGAGAAACCTTTGTTAGGGCCCACAGCCCAGAAGTGGTTTTGTTCCAATCAGAGATTCCCCTCATCAGTACTCACCCAGATGCTACAAGTTCCCCTGGTGTCCCCAGCTGTCCTAATTCATGGCCCTGAGCCTCCCCCAGAGATCACGAAGGAACTGCAGTAAGGCAGGAACAGAACTATGATGACAGTCCTCTGCAGAGAATCCATGGGGCAGTACAGACAGCTGAGAACACAGCCATACTATGCCGCTCTGCAGCGTCTGATGGGACAGGAGCTCTGGGGACACAGAGGGATGTAAATAAGCAAGGCACGGCCCCACCTAGAGATCAGCCCTGCATTCCCTGTGTGTTCTGTACACACTGTCTATTCTCCCTAGTGGTGACTTCACACCCTTCAAGTTCCACTCACATCAGGACCTCAGAGCAAGTAGGAGGGGACAGGATTGTATGCCATGCCATGGACTGATGCTCAAAACATGGCTGGTCCTTTACTGGGGTAGAGTGAGGTCTGCAGATCCACCTATGCATACATGCTCATGCTCACCCTTGCATAACCATGCAGAGCCTTTCACTCAAGTGAAAGCTTGTAAGTCAAGGCACAACCTCCCTGGGTACCCATCAAACCCACACCTGCCACCAAACAGAGACACCAGGCCAGCATCATGCAAATCAGTCCCCTTCCATCCGGAGGCAAGAGCCTGTACTCTCAGCCGTCCCCACTGTGGGGTCTCCTCGTCTCACCAGCTGCAAATCTTACATGTAGCAGATACAAAGGACACAGGGGAGGTGGATCATGGCAAGGCAGCAACTCACCAGGTGTAAGAGACCCTGGCAGCAGAGAGCAGAACAGTGTAGCTCAAATCTCTGAAGATGACTCAAATTCTGAAATGACTCCCAAAGCTCTGTCCCACAGCTTCCTACTTAGACACTGCTCTGTATGGGTTGCCATACAGAAAGGGCACAAAGCCAGGCCATACACCCTAGGAACAGAACTAGATGTGTACGGTAGGTACTGGACTCACTGAAATAGTTAGCAGCCTGAGGGAGTTCATAACACTGGACTTGTAGCAAGAGATGCTGGGAAGCCCAGGAGAACCAGGTCTCCTGCAGGACTGCTCTGCACAGGACTGCACAATGGAGGGATGGTGGAACTTCCCCCAGGTCACTCTGTTCCCACATGGGCCCCCTTCCCATAGAAATGCATAACACCAGTCAAGGCACCAGGCACAGGGTCCCTAACCACAGCTCCCATGATGTCATTCTCAGAGACAGGCATATTTCAATCAATGTATATCCCCTTCCCCAGAGTGGCTCCTCCCCAAACAGTGCAGGGTCCCTTCAACAGGGAAAATGATGCTCAGGCTGAGGTATCTTCTGCCATCTAGCAGCTACAGCCACCCAAATAAGCATATGGCTTTCCCACTGACAGCTTAGAACCCACTGATGTTCCAGGAAGGAAGGACATGCAGGGCCAAGGGCCTTGACAGGGGAAGTACTCCAAACCTCTCCCCAAAGCCACTTAGCCACACTGGGCTTTTGGGTGCTGGATGTCATAGATGGTAAGCTCTAAGAATGGCCAGGTGGTGGAGTGGGGGGACACTACATGTCTGTCTTTCCTCCCTGTATCCTGACCACCATGTAGTTGTCTGAGTAGTCAAACAGGGATAGACACACTCACTAGTGAATAGTGAAGCACAAAGATACTCTGAAATGAGCCCTCAAGGGCGTGAACTGCCAGCATCCACCCGGAGGGCAGGCAGGCTCGCTGCAAATATGGGCCTTCTGTTCCTGGGCTGACCTGTCCTCACCTCTTTCCACAGACTACAAGGGTTCCAGCTACGAGGACAAGAGATGGTTCCACAACCTAGGCATACTCTGTCAAGCCCTGCCTTCCTTCTGGAAAGTTCCATAATCCCCCACTCAGCTCTGTTACACTTCTGGATGAGAATACCTGCTCTCTGCATGCACAGTCACTCCAAAGCAAAGAGGAAACTTAACTTTGAACCCGCATAAATATTATGCTAACCACTCCAAAACACTATAATGAAACACAGAATCCTCATCCTTAAGTTCCTTCTTCACAGAGTATGGGCAAATCATTCTAGAACAGCACCCATGTCTCCTGATAAATGTGATATAAACTTAGCAAACACCCACACACTATGGACAGTGGAGACCAGTTTCTCCCCATGGGGGGCGGAGGGCAGATGAGCACTGAGGTGAGACACACCTGAGTATGAGTGAGACTCTGGGCTTTTCAGAATGTGTGTACATGTTACCACATGCGTACACGTGTGCAGTTTCCTAGCTCTGTCAGCTGACGGCCACGAAGCAGGGCACTCTAGTTCATTCTCCACTTAGACCATCTCAGGAGGGATATCAACTGCAGGGTGAGGGCAGGGGGATGGATGCCGAGACTAAACGTAGCCAGGAAATGCCAGTGCCATGTCAAGAGGCACCATCTGGACAGTCTCCTGTGACCACGTCTAAGGCCATCTACGCACCAAACGACTGGAGCACAGACACACACGGGCAGCCATGGAGATGGGCTGCAACACACCACGGTGTGCAGACCAATGGTCAGGCTAGAAGAAACTGCCTTTGGAGCCTGTGGCTGGGTGGCAATGGGGGGCACACAGCCTAGTGGGGCAGGCCCATCTGAGTCAAAGGGTCACAGCTGTCACATCATAGTAAAGGACAGATGGACAATAAGCACTCCTGACCCTACGCATCAGTGGGGTATTCCTACCATGCCACTATCCAGACTGTAGGTCCCACAGACACAAGCCTGCTGGTTCCTGCTGCCTAGAAGGCAGAGGCAAGACAGGAAAATTCTAGAATGAGGCAGGATACCAGGCTTTCTGTGGTGATATTACAAGGCTACGACCTCGTAAAACTCAAATGAGATGTTTGTCATACGAACGCTAATTCTCTCACCTGCTATAGAGACTCTGAAAGAAAATGTGATTTTCAGGGAGCATATACCCCCAAAAGGGCCTCAGCCTCTGCATACTCTCAAACAGTTCAGTTTAGGAACAAATGTGTGTGTGAGAGACAGACACAGGAGAAGAGAAAGAGAAAGAGTATTTCAACTTGGGATAATGTTACATGCAGAGAGGCTAAGCATAGGAGAGATTTCTTTGTATTCTCACAATTTTCTAATGTCTGGAAATAAGTTAATAATACCAGGGTTAAAGAAGCCAGATGTGGTAGCCTTAATCCCAGTATTTAGGAGGCAGAGGCTGATAAAAGCTCTGTGAGTTACAAGCCAGCCTGGTCTACATTGCAAGTTGCAGGCCAGCCAGGGCTACACAGTAAGAACCTCTTTTGAAACAAACAAAAAGTAGCAAATGCAAATGCAGCAGCAGCAGCAGCACACTCTGGTGTCACCAGCTCTAAGGACACAGAGGACCAGGGTGTGACTCAAACCCAGCAGCCCTCCAGAGGGTTAGGAGACGGGTTTCAGATTCTACCTTAGATGCTCAGATGGAGCCAACTCAAGCTCATGACCTTGAACAAAGTCTCTGCTGCTCACCTCGAGCTCAGCTCAAGTTGCCAGTCTCTGGGGAGAGGGGGGACGATATGGAAGGACACAGAGGGCAAGAGCTATTCAGAAACCATTCCTCCAGCCCGCACCCATAGCCTGAGTCTAGGAGTCACCTGCCTGGGTTTTTCACAAAGTGCAGCTATGATGTCATTCTGAGCAGTCATGGCTGGTGTTCTCAAAAAACTTATCTAACCCTTGGCCCAGATACACGCGTACAGCAACCATCACTCACCTAAGGAAACATCACTCCCATAGCCTGACCAACACTCCCGGGAGGGGTGGCACTAGTTCCCTGCACTCATGAGGTGGCAAGAAACTTGTGAAGCTGAAGACTAGATGACATTTAAAGAACCTGTTCAATGGGATGACTGTACAGGATGGCCAAGGCTGCTAAAGCTGGAAAAATATAAGGACACAACAAAGGCTGGGGAGACTGGGGTAGACGGGACACACAGCCTCAACCTGGCTTGCACTACGGTGGCTCACACTGTGTGGCTTCTGTACCTTGACTTTTCATTTTATCACTTATCAAAGTAATGTATGAGTGCACAACACAGAAACACACACACACACACACACACACACACACACACACACACACACCCCTCAGGAGTCACCAGGCCTTCCCAGCCTAGCTAACCCCTCTGTGCACACACAGGCTCTGACTACAGTGCTGCTGACAGAGTGGAGCCCACACACAGGACAAGCCCCTCACTATCGCCATCCTATGTTCATATCACCAGCCATGATCTGCCAAGCCTTGAGCTGTACTGAAGGGCTCTGAGTTGTACTAGAGCTGAAAACTGCTGAGCGCCAAGGCTCACCTGAGGTGGCATCTCTCTCGGTCAGACTACATTCATACCAACTAGAAGCATCTTAGGCACAGGACAGCTGGGTACGCAGCTGCCAAGGAGGCAGAGGGATGGCATGATGAGGAATGGACACTAGCTCAGGTAGCCGCTGCCAGCCAAGCATGTAAACACAGGCCTCACCACCAGCTGGGAGAAGCCAGGCAGACAGACGCTCTCCACCTGTGGATAAGATGTGGCCAGGTCACAAGACCACAAGGCTAACTCTCCAACAAAGCCAGCTTTTCTTCCACGATAGGAAGACAAACTCATTTCTGATGAACCTCCACACTTATGGATTAGAGTGATCAGCTTCCCTCACTTACAGAAATACTTTTAAAGGCCTGTCCATTCCACACCCAGGTAGCAGTGGCCTACCACTTACTCCATGACAGAACAACCAGAAAGCACTCCCGGGGAGTCAGGGCAAGTTGAGCCCAGACCCTCCATAGCTGAGATGCATCAAAATTTAGAAAATTACAAAGCCATGCACTCCCTCTAAATGCAGAACGAGGAGACAGAATGGCAGCCGAACTACATAGAGAGACCCTATCTCACAAAACAAGAACAAAAACAAACAAAACCAACCAACAAACAAAAAGAAACATGACAAATAAGATCTTAAAACAAGGATCTTCAGCCATAAAATCTAAAATAGAGCAAGTGAGCTACGGGTGCACTCCTCTCCCTGCAAACCTTGCTCATGGAAACAATGGAAAGGTGAAGACTGCTTGGCTCAGCTGTCACTTATTTGCTGCAAGCCCCCAGAGCCTGTGAGCCCACAGACCCACAGGACCTAGGATACAGAAGAGAGGGCCTAAGGTATTGAGGACATCTTCCTTTAGAGTGTTGTAGAATAATATTTTAAGGTGTGTTACTTTTGTTTATGCTCTGGAACATTTGTTTAATGACGCAAAGATGTGTTTGATTAAATAAAATTCACCTGCAGTCAGGAGACTGAATGAGCAACCAGCTGACAGGAATTAGTAGGGAGGAGCCAGGTGGAGAAGGGTTTATAAGGAGGGGCGAGGAGAAACATGAGGGCTTTTTGGAGGGCACGAGCAAGGAGGGGAGGCGAGCTACTTGCTATTCAGCCTCTTTGAAGAGCAGAATTCCACCTTAACCTTTGAATCTTGAGTTCTTAGAGGGAGAGAGGTTTAGTTAAGTTCCCTTCGTAGCTTTGCAAGAGTCGGTGCCTGAGGAACAGAATTCCCCCAGGCTGAGGCTGCTCTTGCGGCTGAAATACTGCTAGTAGCGGTGGAGTTGCAGATGCTGATTCGGACAGCCTGCAGCTTAAAAGGCAGGAACAATTAAAAAAAAAAAAGGACAACAGTCGAGGGTGCCACCAACCATGGAGGTCCTCATGAAGGCATGCACTTCTGTCAAACTTTCCAGGTGACTGGTGCCTGCCCTGGCAACATTACATATGAAACTAGTATAGAGTCCACTGCAGAAACAGCAAAGAACCTCAAAACCAAGGGAAGCCAGCCAGACTCCTAGGAAGATTCAACTGGTGGTTCCTAACAGAGGTACCGGGCCTCGCTACTTTCTGACATCTGTATCCTGTGGCCTTTAGGAAGTATGTAAGGGTCACGGGCAGCTCCAGCAGCCAGTGACTCTAGAATCCCTCGATGTCCCATTTGTCAGCCAAAGCCTGTCTCCTGTGCATACCTACAACCTGCCAGCTGATGCCTCCGCAGCAAAGGACCCTTCCAGGGACAGCTGGCCTGAACAGGAACCAGAGGACAGAATACCAGCAGAGAGAGAGAGAGAGAGAGAGAGAGAGAGAGAGAGAG
>CABHPP010121690.1:22683-41315 GCA_902168425.1 Peromyscus attwateri | reverse complement strand
AAAGTTGCTTGCATCCATCTATCATTTCTCAGGTACCATTATATTCCTTCTCAGGTCTTTGATGTGGTTAAAGACTAAATACTTACAATTTGACTTAGTTATGATAAAAGATAAGTTAGATATAAAACCTTAAACTCACAAATATAAGATAGATAGGATATCTTCTTTAATATTGTAACTGTAATTCTTGCTCGATAATTGTTTTGTTATATGTAATTTTACTATGTTAAAGTTAAAACCTTCCTTTTTTAAAAAAGAAGAAAAGGGGAAGTGCTGTGGGATGTTCTGTATGACAAATATGTTAATAAATAAAGCACTGATTGGCCGGTAGCCAGACAGGAAGTATAGGCGGGACTAACAGAGAGGAGAATTGAGGGAACAGGAAGGAAGGATAGAGAGACTGCCTGGAGCTGCCGCCAGGACAAGCAAGATGTAAGGTACCAGTAAGCCATGAGCCACGTGGCAAAGTATAGATTAATAGAAATGGGCTAAATATAAGAGTAAGAGCTAGACAATGATAGGCCTGAGCTAATGGCCAAGCAGTTTTAATAATATAAGAGTCTGTGTGTTTATTTTGTAAGTGGGCTCCGGGACTGGCGGGACTTTGTAGCTGGAGACTGGCAGGACTTGGGAGCTGGAGAGAAGCTCTCCAGCAACAGCTCTTTATTAAACCAATCACAGCAATATAACTTCACACAGTGTACAAATATCACACATTTTCCCTTTTTTGTCTAAATAAAAAGGAAAGGTTTTAACTCTAACATAGTAATACTATATACAATAAGAACAGTTATTGCCGGGCGGTGGTGACGCACGCCTTTAATCCCAGCACTTGGGAGGCAGAGCCAGGTGGATCTCTGTGAGTTCAAGGCCAGCCTGGTCTACAGAGTGAGATCCAGGACAGGCACCAAAACTACACAGAGAAACCCTGTCTCGAGAAACAAACAAACAAAAAGAAGAGTTATCAAGGGGCTGGAGAGATGGCTCAGTGGTTAAGAACATTGACTGCTCTTCCAGAGGTCCTGAATTCAGTTCCCAGCAACCACGTGGTGGCTCGCAACCATCCGTAGTGAGAGCTGATACCCTCTTCTGGTCTGCAGGCATACATGCAGGTAGAACAATGTATACATAATAAATAAGAACAGTTATCAAGTAAGAATTACATTCATGATGTCTAGTCCATTAGTATTGGCAGATTCAAAGAAAATACTCCATTATCTATCCTATCTTGGTAAGTCCAAAGTTTTGTACTTAATTTACTTTCTATCCTAACTTGTGTTACCAACCCAAAAAACTTTCTTTTTAGACCACAAAACATTTTTTTTAGATAAACAACTTAAGCTTTTATGTCTCTCAACCTTATATACTTTATACCTCTTTTGTGAGTTTCTTTTTTGAATTTGGTAAAAAGGAAAACTGTAGCTATGACTATCTAGTCTTTAACCTCATCAAAGACCTGAGAAGGATAAAATATTACCTGAATAAACAGGAAGTGCAAAGCAAGCAACTTCCAAAACTAAGAAATGACAGAGACAGCTGGCTGTCTGGAGAGTCACCCTAGGTTCCTCTGCAAAGTTGGGGCATCCATCTTCAGCCCACGAGCCTAAAATATTTGACACTTTTCTATAAAGCAGGAATTTTTTTTTTTTGAGACAGTGTTTCTCTGTGTAGTTTTGGTTCCTGTCCTGGATCTCGCTCTATAGACTAGGCTGGTCTCGAACTCACAGAGATCTGCCTGGCTCTGCCTCCCAGAAGCAGAAATTTTGAAGGACTCTCCTACCTTGTCTTGGTACAGTTCAGCAGTCACTTTCTTTTGTGTCCTGCTTGTCCAATTTGGACGACATACTGTCAGTAGCCAAGGCAAAGGCAGTTTCTTGCTCAGTGGCTAGCTTTCACCACAAAGAAAGCAAGCTCCATATGGAGGTTCTTTATTGCCCATCATCCTTTTTTGAAGCAAATTGGTGCTGCCAAGAGCAGATGTGTCTCTCTGTCATGAAAAGCCTTATGTTATTAAAAATATTTTAAATGCCATATTCTGTAGGTCTTTGAAGTGTTTGAAGACCATCTATCTATCTAAAATATATTTATGTATGACCTTGTAAACGTATCTAACATGACTACAAGTTTGATTGTTATAGGTGACTAACTACTAACCCACATTTCTTAATTATCCTAAATGGTTTATAATAATAGCTTTTAAGGACTAGAACTTTACATTACATTTTTAAATGAGCTGCATAGGTACAATACCTTAAACAAGAGTAGAAACATATATACAAAACAACAAAAATAACCTTAAATTTGTATCAATATATAAAAATCCATGCCAATGTAAAATATTTGAGACTAGTGGTCATTCAAAAGTTACTCAACAATTCATCCTTTTATCTCATCATTTCTATACTAGATTCCCCTTTTTCCCTTCCGAAAGAGATCCCTGAGTCTAATCTCCTTTGTTTAGCCTTTTTCCTGACCATGACCAAAAACAGCTTGTAACCAACCCCCTTAAATGATGATAAACATACATAATCCACTGAATGACCAAAAACCATCCACCCCACCTCTTGGGAATGTGGGTATTGTGTTCTCTAGACTGCTTCCTGTTGTCTGGGGCTATGGCATTTTAGGGGACACTGAGAAAATTGGGATAATGGTCAAGTCCTAGGCGAGCTAGCTGTATTATTGTTTGTTTAGTCTCTGTGTGATGGGAAAGTGTAGAACTTATCTGAAGTCCTGGCTGAAGTAATCTGTGAGGCTGAAACATCTCAGCTAGCAGCTTTGAAGTTGTTCTAGATGCAGAATTTTGAGGAAACTGCAATAGAGGCACTCTGAGGGGCTGGACCACCTGGCTACTTGTTTTCATTGGTGTCTGGTCCTTTTTATTTTTCTGAAAACACATTAAATTTTAAAGGTAATATATGGAATGTTTGGTGTGTACTCGTCATCTAAAGATGATTTTTTGTTTTATGTTTGAGCAGGTAAAAGACATCTGTCAACTTTATAAGTCTGTTTGGACTGTATAACCAAACCTCTATCCATGCCATATAAAAGGATGGCATGTAATAGTAAGTCACGAGGACTCTGTAGCCAACAAGATTTATTATGCCTCATCCAGTCTCGGAGCTGTTCCCAGGTAGAGAAGTCAGCATGTACATCACTTGCCCTGGAGTCTTTCCTAGCTTCCTCCTTCATATCTGTAGCCAAGATTTTCAGGAGGTCTCCCCCAATTAAATCTGGTCTTCATTAATTTTGAAGAGAACCATAACTTTTTGTTTCCTGTGGAAACAAAGACAAACCACTCCCCCAATGCAACATATTTTCTGACTTCCATTTTGAAGTTAAGACATTCTTAAAATATATAAGTGGGTTTGATTTAGCAGTTTCCATAATCCAGTGTCTCTCAGCAGGTATTTTTTTTTTGTACATTCGCAATTTAAAAATTCAGAGTTAACAAAGCACCATACAGGATTCAGGCATCCTGTGTATTTCCCATCCTTATGTGGCTTATTCTTTTTATATTGTTTACTCTTTTTTAAAAGAGTTTATTATTTTAACTATTTTTTCTATGAGTGTCTATATCCATTTTCTTTTTCTTTAGCATCTAAATACATTTTTAGACATATTTTAACCTGTTCAGAGGTTTTGTCAGCCTAGACCTGGCTTTTTTTGTTGTTGTTATTTTTGGTTTTGTGCATGTCTACAGCCTCCTCTGTGTGAGCCAAATCTTACACACTGCTAGGCTACCACTGTGAGTCTCTGCTTAGCATATGGCACACTGGCAGCTGGCTCCACCCCCCTCGGTTCCCTGAGAGCCTGGTCTCATGTAAGTGGGTGCTGGCCCCAGAGCCACATTACCCACCCCAGCTCTAGGAATTTGTTGTGTTTGCCTGAAGCAGGAATTTGCACCCAGTGCCGGCTGCTCAAGTATACAGCTGCATGCAGGGTCTCTTAAAGGAGCCATGCCTCTGTATGCCAAGCCCACCGAAAGAACACTTTCTCAGGCCCTAATGCATATTCGAGCCTCTATGTTGGACACCATATGTAACAAGTCTTTCTCTGTCTTGCCAGCCAGCTCCCAAATAATGACACAGAGACTTCTTATTATAAAAGCTTGGCCTTAGCTTAGTCTTATTCCTAACTAGCTCTTATAACTTAAATTAACCTATACCTTTCTTAAATTAACCTATACCTTTAATCTACATTCTACTATGTGTGACTTTTTTTATTAAAGATTTATTTATTTATTATGTATACAGCACTCTGTCTGCATGTACATCGCAGACCAGAAGAGGGCGCCAGATCTCATTGCAGATGGTTATGAGCCACCATGAGGTTGCTGGGAATTGAACTCAGGACCTCTGAAAGAACACCCAGTGCTCTTAACCACTGAGCCATCCATCTCTCCAGCCCCTACGTGTGACTTTTTACCTTTCCTTTATTTTGTACCTCTGTGTCTGGCTGGTGACTCTGCCTTCTCTTTCCTGGAGTCCTCCCTCTGCCTAGAAGTCCTGCCTATACCTCCTGCCTAGCTAATGGCTGTTCAGCTCTTTTTTTTTTTATGTGCAAATATCCCACAACAGGTCTCAAACTCAGAGATCAATCTGCCTCTGCCTCCTAAGTGCTGGAATTAAAGGCATGAGCCACCACCACCCGGCTTATTTCTTCATTTTTTATATTAATGTGTGTGGGCGTCTTGCCTGTATGAATGCATGTGCCTGCACAGGCCAGAAGAGGGCACAAGATCCCCTGTGACTGGAGTTAGAGATGGTTGTGAGTCACTCTGTGGGTGCTAAGAACTGAACCCACGTCCTGTGGAGGAGCAGCCAGTCCTCTTAACCACAGAGCCATCTCTCCAGCCCTGTTGCTCAACAGAAACCTTCTTACATATACAGGTAATGTGGAAAGTAAAACTTTCTCTCCTAACCCCTTTCCCCAAGCTTCTACACCTTGCACAGGGCACTATGACCGTTCTGTGGCCTTCCGGGGTATTCTCCTGTAGCGAGGTACTGATATATTGTATTTGTTACTCCCCACCACTCTGACCAGTGACCAGCTAGATGCATCTTACAGGAGGAGGGGCCTGTGGGCTCACAGCTGGAGAGGGTACACGGTCTACCCTCCAAGGAAGGCCTGGTGGCCGAGGCATCTCTTGTCTGTGGTCTCATGTATGAGCGAGGAGAGAGAGAACACAATGTCACAACTGTAAGAATAAGCAGGTGTGAGCGTGTACTTCCTGTGGCCCACACAGGCCTCTCTGACACAGAGACCTTGGAGCAGAGCCTGAGTGAGCCATTCAGAGATGCAACTTGGCACAAACTAAGGTCCTCAATTGAGGAACGGCCTCCATCAGATTGGCCTGCAGGCAAGTCTGTAGAGGCATTTTCTTGATGAATGACTGATGTAAGAGGACCCAGCCCACTGAGGGCACAGCCACCCCTGGGCAGGTAGTCCTGGGAGCTATAATTCTTTATATAAGCAAGATGAGCAAGCCATGGGGAGCAAGCTAGTGTGCAGTGTTCCTCCATGGTCCCTGCTCTTCTGTTCCTGCCTCTGGGTTCCTGTCTTGAGCTTCTACCCTGGCTTCCCACAGTGAAGGACTGTGTGACTGGAAAGATGAAATTAGCCCTTTCCTCCCCAAGTTGCTTTGGGTTAGAATGCTTATCACCTCAATAGAAAGCAAACTAAGATATGCAGAGCAGTCAGCTTTGGGGGAGACCAGGTAGGCTGAGTTTGGGAAGAGCTGGCAATATGGTACTGAAGGCGTTAGTGCCACAGGGAGAAGAGACAGCTTCTCTGTGTCTACCAAGGCAGCAGGGATTATGGAGGCTATGAGTGTGAGCAGCTGGGAACGGAGGTACTGATGCGGGTTCAAAACGTGCTAGCAGGAGACTGTGCAGCTATGGGCCCGTGGGGGTGGCGGTGGGGATTGTGTGATGGAGATATGGAACTGGATTTATGCTCCTTCACAGACAAATCAGACAGGGAGGTTTCTGCAGGTGTGGACTCTCTCCAGGGAGTGAATGCTGAGAGGGCTGATGTAGTAGGATTGGGACCCTGAGTACCTAGGACACGGTGTCTTGGGCCATGAGATGAGGAAAGCCCCTTGGTGCTGGAGGTGCTGCAGCTGCTCATGCTCATCCAGCAGCTCAGCAGTATTGCTCAGTCCACTGGCAGGAAGGATGGGGGGGGGGGACCCTGCAGCTTCCTTGACCTTGAGCCCTGGCCACCTGGGCTTCCAGGAAGCTGGCTACTCAGCAGTGCTTGACCAGAGTTATGAGTAAGGTGCCTGCCCCTGGCTTTGTTCCTGGGGGCTTTCAAGGACGGTTACATTCTGCCTGCCCCACCACCCCCTCCAGCTCTGGGAAGTGGAGCCTCTGCCGGGGCCTGCCATGAGCTGCGTGCCAGGGATACCACTTCCCTGCTCCTCACAGAATTCTGGGACACTGTCAATGCCAGCGGTGTGCCAGGGCTGAGCCCTGGGACCCTAACTCTCCCTCAGGACGCCATTCACATTGATGCTCTGGCTTGGCTGAGCCTGGAGGACTTTTGTAGACTTCCCACAAGGTGCTTGCAAAGCAGCATTCCAAGGGAGCTGGGGCTTGGGCCTGTTCCACCTGCTTGCCCGGCAAGTGTGTGATGCTCTTAGATGGAATGTTCTTGGAGAAGCAGGGTGAATATTTGTAAGTGGTGCCAAAGACCCTTGAGCTATCCTGTGGCCACAGCTGCTGGATACTGAGAGAGGAAAGGACAGGCCACCGAGTGGAGGAGGGCAGGCCAGGATGGCCAGAGCTGGAACACGGGAAGGACTCCTAAGCAGTGGCAAGATTAGATCCCAAAGAAAAGGGGCTAGGGGGCTGGGGGGGCCGGGGGGCTGGGAACAACTCAGTGGGTAAAGCACCCGCCTTGCAAGCAGAGGATCTGAGTTCGATCCCCGGAACCAGCAATAAGAAACAAAATACAAATGCTATGCTGGGTTGCAGAGGTGGCGTGGGGGTTGAGTGTACACTGCTTGAGCTGGGCAGTGGTGGCATACACCTTTAGTCCTAGCATTTGGGGTCAGAGGCAGGTAGGCAGTTTGAAGCCAGCCTGGTCTACAGAGTGCATTCCAGACAGCCAGGGCTACACAGAAAGCCCTGTCTCAAACCCTTTCCTCACCCCTCATCCCCCCACAAAAAGAGTGCATACTGTTCTTACAAAGGAACCAAGTTTGGTTCTAAGTGCACATATCAGGTGGTTCACAAACACCTGTAACTCCAGTTCCACAGGACCTAAGTCCCTCTTCTGGCCTACTTGGGCACCTGTACTCATGTGCACATACCTCTCCACCATACATAATTAAAAATAAAATCCAAAAATAATCTTCTTCTTCTTCTTCTTCTTCTTCTTCTTCTTCTTCTTCTTCTTCTTCTTCTTCTTCTTCTTCTTCTTCTTCTTCTTCCTCTTCTTCTTCCTCTTCTTCTTCCTCTTCTTCTTCTTCTTCCTCTTCTTCTTCCTCTTCTTCTTCCTCTTCTTCTTCCTCTTCTTCTTCCTCTTCCTCCTCTTCCTCCTCTTCCTCCTCCTCCTCCTCCTCTTCTTCCTCTTCCTCTCTCTCTCTCTCTCTCTCTCTCTCTCTCTCTCTCTCTCTCTCTCCCTCTCCCTCTCCCTCTCCCTCTCCCTCTCCCTCTCTCCCAAAAAATTTTTAATGGACATGGTGGCATGTACTTGTGATCGCAGTACTGGGAAGGTGGTGAAAGGTGGGCCCCAGGCTCCCTGACCATCCAGCCTATCCCTTTTGGTGAGCTCTAGGCCAGGGAGAGACCCATCTCAGCAAACAAGGTGGGGCCAGTGAGATGACTCAGCAGGTCAAGGCACTTGCCTTGAAAGCCTGGCGACCTAAGTTTGATCCCTGGGACGCACACAGTGGAAGAAGAGCACTGACTCCAGAGTCATTGTCTGACTTCCTCACACTTCACCGTGGTGTGTGAATGTCCCTCCCGCACAAACAAACCCAGGTGGACAGTGAGTGAGGAGCAGCATCTGAAGATGACCTCTGAACAGGACACCTAACACACACAAGAAAGGGGTGCAGAAGACCTGGCATTTGTGAAAGATGGCAGGAAAGGGACCAGGTGCCGGGCTGGAGAGATGACTCAGCAGTTAGGCGTCCCCGCTGGTGAGAGCACCATGCACGGCTGTTCCTCAGCACTGAGGGGTGCAGAAGAATCTCTGGGCTTGTTGGCTGTCAGGCCATCCAAAATCTGAGAGCTCTAGCTTTGGAGGAGACCCTGCTTTAAAGGATGGTGGAGAGTGACGACAGGACACCTGCACACACAGGTGCACACACAGGTGTACACAGCTGCACACACAGCTGCACATACATCAACTCCACCCTCCCACCCCCCAAGCCCAGACGAGGTACTCAGAAATTCATACCACAGGAGCTCACAGTAGAAACAGCCCAGCATTGGCAGCAACATGGAGAGACTGGAACTGCTGGGCTAGGTGGGGTGTGGTAGGCAGCATGGTCCCCAAAGCAGAGCCCAGTCACAGCCTGTCCCACAGGACCGTCACTCCCAGGTGGCTGCTGGGAGAGTCTGCAGGTGTGCTTCCCTGCTGCTCTGTCAGTGAAGGACCAAGAGAAAGGACAGGCCTGCACTTTCTGGCAAACGGTGGCCTCATGCCCTGGAGCTTTCCGGTGTAGTACTGAGCGGGGGAATCCATGCTGGGGGCAGGGTAGTGTGTGTGTGTGTGTGTGTGTGTGTCCTGAGTAATTCTACCATGGCACAAGGCTCTGAAGCAGCTAGACCCACGCCGGCCATCCCTACTGCTACTGCTCCAGCTCACCCACCCTCCAGCTGCTCCCCCCTTCAGAACACCCATTTCTCTGCTGGCAGCCCCTCTTCTCACATGAGCTCTCCTGGGACAGTGACTCCTCCGATCCTCTCTTGGTTAGCCGTCTTTTCCTTCCAGAGGCTCCCAGATCGGTTTTGCAGGAATCTCTGTGAGTGCTGGGGTGAAGCACACCCTTTATTTCCTAAGATGCTTGTGTTGAAAAAATGATCTTCGTATATAATGTGTATCTCATTTACTGGCTTTTATTATGGCTTTGGGTCAGAATCTCACAGAGCCCAGGCTGGCCTTGAACTTACTATGCAGCTAAGGGTAACTGTGGACTGAAGATCCTCCTGTCTCTGCCTCCCATGTGCAGGGTTTACAGGCGTGCATGCTCATGTGGTGCCAGGGATGGAACCGAGGGCTTCGTGTATGATAGACAAGCACTACGCTACCAACTGAGCTACATCTCCAGCCCCCAACTTAATGTTTGCTCCTGCAGAATTATTTCCCTTGGTCTATAAGATCCTTTCTTTACGGTCTCCTCCCAGAAGGGTGAATACTGAAGCCAGGCGGTGGTGGCACATGCCTTTTCATCCTGACACTAGGGAGGTAGAGGCAAGTGGATCTCTGTGAGTTCCAGGCCAGCTAGAGGGTACCCTGATTCAGAACAAAAGAACAGCAAATAAAAATTTAAACACAATTTAAAGTGCTCTGTCCTGTGGTAGAGCCTAGAAACGGCACTGTGCAAGACAGAGAAAGAAGACGAATCAGTGGCCAAAGGAGAGAATGTATTTGGTGTCTGCCACATCTTTGTGTCGTTCAACGATGCCTTTGTACTTCTCACCAATCTTTTCTGGCAAGGAAACCATCTGCCACGTGACTGGTGGGGTAGAGGTGAAAGCTGCCCAAAGAGGGTCTTCCCCACCAGATGCCACGTTAGCTGCTCCGGATATGGCCAGAGTTGCAAGGAACTGGGTATCGCTGTCCTGATGTCGAACTCTGAGCCACAGGAGGAAATTAGATCAGGAACCCAGTGAGTCCTCAGAGCTCTTGCTCAGAGATGAAGATCGGATGGTGTTGCCCCGGTCCCCTTTGACACTGCCAGCAGGAACTGGGGTCTCTGGTCTGTGTGGGAACAGGACTTCGCATATTATTTTCTGTTAATGAGTGGTTTCATGTGATCTAATACACACATACATACACACACACATATATACACATACATACATATCATATTATTCTATGACCATGTGTAGAACAGCACTAATACCGTCCCATCCCAAGCTCCTGTCCGCCCTGGGAGTGGATGGTACGGCTTTCTTCATCTCCTCCATCCCAGCCTTTAGGATGCTCTGGCAAGGGGACCACAGACTTTGTTAGTGACAGGGTCTCACTCCTCACTCTCCTGGAACTCTGATTACCTGCTGCGCCTCCTGAATGTTGGGGTTTAAAGGTGTGCTGCCAGCCCAGCTTCACAGTCTTGTGAATAAAGACACGCCAAACATCCTCTCCATACCAGGAAATGAAGCAGAGCCTGAGTGGACTCACATCATCCCAGCCTGGGGCTCAACCATCTCCACTTCAGTTGCTTGTGGGGTTACTCACTTCCTACTGAGGCCGGAGGCTGCCTCCAGCTCCAGGTTCCCATTCCTCTTCTTCCCTCAGCTGTCTCTGTCTCTTCCTGTACTTTTACCCCGCCCCTGCATCCCCGCTTCCCACAATAGCCCCACAGGTGGACGCTGTTTCTCCTGAACTGCTCTTTTCTGGCCCCAGGGCTCCAAGCCCTTCCTTCTCAGGTCTGCGCTGACCTGTTTTATAGCCTGTTCTCTTCCCTCTGTTGGCCTTTGTCTCCTCTCGCAAGCTAGGACCCATCTTGAAACTCCTTTGGTTAGAGTTGGGGGGCGGGGCGCGAGGGGGCGGGGCGGGGGGCAGGGCATACTTTGGTTCATGGGCATCTTCATGAGGAACTCAACCTCCACCTCAGTAGGCAGGGAAAGGAGAAAAGGACTAACAAAATCCTGTGTCCAGGTTGGCCATGGAGTCAAGTGGACCCAGCCAAGCTTCCCAGGGCTCCACAGGCTTCCAGGGAAATCAGTCTTGGGGGAGGGGGCTGGGCCCCTCGGGACAGGAGCCAATGGGCTTCCAGGAAGGGAAACCGAAGATACCCCTTCCCGGCATGGCCCTGGGAGGACAGGGATCCAGTTCCCTGTCCTACTCACTGAGGACAAGGGCGGTGTCCTGAGGGCCTGTGGCAGCTGTGCGTGCCGTTCAGCAGGCACTTTTGGGGGCTGGACCCTAGGGCCAGTATCTATTGGCCAAGGCTCCAGCCGGTGGGCGAGGTCAGGCAGGGCGGGCAAGTTACTGGAAGCCGGACAGCTCTGTCTGTGTGCTTGCCAAGCTGCCCACTGCATTCTTTGGCCTCCTGTTTCCATGCAGCCTCTGGGACAGGTCCCAGCCTGGCCCGCCCAGAGCCTGGGTGCCCATGTTTGGGTCACTTGAGCTGTTGCTGGGTAGGCAGGGCTGAAAAAGGAATGCTAGCAAAAGATCGGGGCTCTTAGGAGTCAGGGGGACCACCTGTACTGTGCCGTTAGTGTAGATGTGTGTGTGTGAACGTGTGTGAACATGGGTAGGTGTCTGCATCAAGGCCAGGGTCTGTGTGGGTGGCCTGCCAGAAGAGCACCGGAGGTATGGGAGCACTCTGCCTTCTCTGTTGGCTGCCCCAGGGCTGAGACATCCTCTGTGTGACTGTGACATGGACAATTGCTATCTGGCTTCCTGCCCTAGAGCCCGAGGGCCCGTTACAGACCATCTTCAAGGTTCTCGAGTGTTGGAGTCTCTTGTCCCAGCCTGTTGACTGTCCCCATCCAAAATCACCCTGCCCAGGTTGGGGACCGTGAGGATAACATGGAAAAGAGGGCGGGGCCCAACCACTTGCACCCTTGTGCTCTGGCAGGAGTACCATAGACACCAGGTTGATGTCTGGCTGTCTTCGCTTCATTTTGTTACTGTGCTAATACAGTAGATCACGTGACTGAGAAGTAGTTAGTTGGTAGTTGTTCAGCATGCGTGAAGCCCTGGGCTCAGGCCCCAGCATAGCATAACCTGGTGAGGCAGAGTGAAATGTTCACAATACGCCCCAAGGTCAGACATGTTTGTGCATGCCTGGCGGACACACCCGCCCAGTTAGCCCCGGGTCAGGACAGGCATTCCGGCTCAAGGCGTCTGGTAACCAAGACAACCGCCCGGACACATCCGCCTGGCGAACTCCAGGTTAACAGCCATTTCCGGTCAAGGCGTCTCGCGTGACCGGGATCCGTGATGTCACGTAGCCACGCAGGCGCGCAGCATGGCTACGTCATTACGTCTACCTGGGCACGCCCCCGCCTTATAAGGAGCCGCCATGACTGACCTAGGCCTCTTCCTCACACGTGTTTTCTCCCGCGGGCACTCACTTCTTTCTGTCCTCCCAATAAACTCTATCAGCGGATTCTGTCGTGTTTCGTGACATTTCCTCGCAAAGGTAACAGCGCAAATAACTAACACAGAGGACACTTATAATCTGCACTAGAGAGGTGGAAGCAGGAAGGTCTGAAATTCAGGTCCAACCTCAGCTGCATAGCCTGTTCACAGTCCTCACCCCAAGAGGAAGTCCAAGCCACGTGAAGAGTAATTGAGGCCCCCAGCCAATGCTGTGGATTAAGCCACCCCAGAAGCAGGTCCTAAGGTCCCAGTCAGATTTTCTGATGAAGTCATCCCAGTGGACATCAGCTGCCTGCAGAACTCTGCCTGAAGACCCACAGAAACCTCAGTAGATGATCCCCACCTGAAGCCACCAAGCTTGAGGTGCATTGTAATCAGAATGCCACAGGGAAGTTGAACCTGGATCTGGTGAAGCCCTCTGGACCTCTGTTCCCTCTGCATCCTTGGTTGGATACTATAGATCTCCCAACAGGTTAGGGGGGGTCTGCTTCCACACTCAGCTTGTTGAGGACATTTCCTTGAGCCGCATGTTCCCTCATGAGGCATGAATGTCCTCACCACAGGGGCTCACGCCACCAACGGCCACTATCCCCTGTTGCGTCTGTCTCTGGTTGGCCGATCTGGAGTCCTACATGGCATGGCATATTCAGGGAGGTGGCTGGCACTACCACCACCCTGGCGTGTTCTGTGACTAAGCAGCATACCCCATGCTCTTCCCATGCTCACAGGGAATGTGAGCACATTAGAGTGTATCCACAGGGGTAGATGGTGGTTCTCCCTTCACGGCCCAAAGCCGTCCCTGTTCCCCAACATGCTCTGGACTCCACTGGCTTTTCTCCCTCAGCTCAGCTGAGGCTGGGTGTCTAGGGACTTGGAATGTCCCTTGATGACATACGGTGAATCAGTGAATCTACAATGGGTGATGGGTCCACACCATTCTAATCCAACTCCCCCAAATACTCCACTGTAACAACCAAGCTCACCCATGCCAGACTCTAACCAGCATCTTAATTCACGACGCTATGAAGTATTGCAGCCATCCCTGTGCAGGTGGTATTGCCGCTGACTACATCTTCTGAAGCCCAGCCTGGGTGAGATGCCCAAGGCTGGCTTAGAGCTTTCTCTCTCAGCGCTGTAGAAGCCAATTAAAACTGGATTAAGCAATTAAAGGGGTTTTTCTAGCGGTTCACAGGATAAAAACACAGGACTAGCCCTGAGCCTCAGGCACTGTTGGATCCGGGTTTGCCGAGGATGTCCCTGGAAACCCAATTCCCCCTCCCTTTGTTCCCTGGCCTCTGCTATGCTCCTTCCCTCGGGCTAGCTTTCCCTAGTGGTGACAAAATGGCTTCAGCCAGCTTTAGGTTTTGACCCCAGACCTGGACCAACAAGGAGTGCCTGTTCTGATTGGCTAGTTCTGGTCATGTGCCTGTTGCCGAGCTGCACGGAAGGAGAGTGGTAGAAGAGTGGAAACTGAGTGGCACACGACTGTGGTCAGTCCAGGGCCAGGGCTGGGTCCAGTATGGTAGTGCCAATGGGGGACTCTTAGGAGACTCAGTCGTGAGGGCGCCTCTCTTGGCCCGTTTCTTCATCTTGGACTCAAGCCTCCAGCTGGGTGAGATAATATGTTTGTAGTTTATAAACTTTGAGGCATCAAGCCAGTGAGATGGCTCAGCAGATAAAGGCTCTTACCACCAAATCTGATGACCCCACAACCTACATGTTGGAAGGAGAGAACTGACTCCTTCAAGTTGTCCTCTGACCTCCACATGAATGTATGGCGAGTGCACATCCTCCACACTAAACAAATAAATGTAAAAAAAAAAAAATTAAACTTCCAAGTCTCTGATATTTGGTTATAGCCACACAGACACAAGGCCCCAAGCATCCTACCAAACGGAGTTGTTGTCCATCGGCAGAGACAGTGAGCATCTGCTTTTCCCCCAACTTGATGCAACTATGTCCTCAGTGCACACGATTGTGTGTATACACACACAGCACACACATACAACACTCACACACACTTCCTCCATAAACCCTGGTGCTAAACACCCCTAATAGCACCAGACTGATGAGGTCACTTGTCTTCAATGCACCCAAGGGCTCACAGTGAGACTGTCAACAGTACACTCTTGGAGTTAAACAGCGTGGGTCTGCTCCACACAACAAGGTAGTCCCAAGTTTACTTTTCATAGAAAAGCAAACAAAAAAGAGAAAGGGCCTGGGGGAAACTTGGGAGTGGAGACAATATTTCCTCCTGGATTTAGACTCACGTGGAATGTGTTGTGTTATATAACACAGCAGCCTGCGTTGGTCTGACTGCATGGCCCTGGCACCACTGGCTTTCTTGTTTGTGGTCACATTCATGCCCTCAGCACCACCATCTTTCAGAAGGGCATTCTGAGAAGCATGCAGGTGCTGGTCTCAGTCCCTGTGATTCCCAGCTTGGGGATTGCTTGAGAGTGTCTCAACCTTTCCTGGGGGGGCAGGGGGGTTAGAGGTCAGACATCTCCTGTGTAAGCCTGGACTATAGCTGGACACTGGCACAGGACACTCTATAGCCTGAACCACCCTAGAAGCGGGAAAGCCACTACCAAGTGAGATGCAGGCCAAGGGTGGAGGGACTATGGACTGTGGACTATGGAAGGGGGAATCATAAATACTAACCGCCACACAAATCTCCTTCAATATGTCCAACTTGTCTTTATTTTGTTGTTTGTGCTGCCTGGTCTTATGCCAATTTGACGCCCAAACTGGCGTTATCCGAGAGGAAGGAACCTCACTGGAGAAAATGCCTCCGTAAGATCAGGCTGCAGGCAAGCCTTTCGGGCATGTTCTTAATTAGTGATTGACGGGGGAGGGCCCAGCCCATGATGGGTGGTGCCATCCCCGGGCTGGTGGTCCTGGGTTCTAGAAGAAAGCAGGCTGAGCAAGCCATAGGGAGCAAGTCAGTAAGCAGCACCCCTCCATGGCCTCTGCACCAGCTCCTGCCTCCAGGATCCTGCCCTGCTTGAGTTCCTGTCCTGACTTCACTCGGTGATGAACAGTGATGTGGAAGTGTAAGCAGAATAAACCCTCTCCTCCCCGAGTTTCTCTGGTCACGGTGTTTCCCTGGCTAAGGCATTACTGTTGTTGTATTCTATCTTGAGATGGTGTGTAGTCTGCTTTGTCAGTGAAGACAGTCTTGGTGGGGTATGGTCTACTTTGGGTTGGCCTGTGGGCATATATGCAGGGTGAGGGGATTGCCTCAGTTAACTGATACGGGAAGACCCAGCCCACCGTGGGCGGCATCATTCCCTAGGTGAGGGGTCCTGAGTGGTACAAGAGCGGAGAGATGGAGCTGGGCACAAGCATGCAAGCACATCCACGCATTGTCGACTCTGGACGTGGTGTGACCGGCTGTCTTGTCATCCTCTGCTTTAACGACACCAGAGTGAGGGACTATAACCTGGATCTGTGAGCTGAAATAGACCCTTGTCCCCTAAGTTGCTTTTTGTCAGGGCTTTTCTACCACAGCAACAGAGCTGAAACCAGGACAGATAGGATCTCATGCTATAGCCCAGGCTGGTCTTGAACTAATGGAAATCCTCCTGCCTCAGTCTCCATCATGCTAGGAATACAGGCATATTACCATGTCTGGCTGTTTCTCTCTTTCCTTCCTTCCTTTTCTTTCTTTCTTTTTTCCAGTGCTGAAGAGCAAAGTCAGGGTCCTAGTCAAGCAACCTGAGAAATCTGAACAAGGTTTAGCAGACAGCGTCGAGGACAGTGGAGAAGCTGTGAGGCTGTGCCATGGTGTTGAGGGATGTCACTTGCCATGGAAAGGGAAGATGAAACACTAAGTCCAAGGTCTCTGTGTTTCTCCTCTCTTGTGGAGGGTAAGGGTTAAAATGGTTTTCATGTGGTCTAAGCCACCTGGTACGCACTCTGTACCTGAGACCGGGTTAGAATTCCCAGTCCTCCGTCTCTACTGTCTAAGTGCTGAGATCACAGCCTGCGTCACCAGACAAGGTCTTCTAGGCTGGGCACAGCACGCAGGACCTCACACACAGTAAGCACTCTACCACCGCGCTGCTTCCCTAGTGTGTCCTAAGATCCTGCAAATCAGCACTTCCCAAAGCTAATTTCAATGACTATTTTATTTCTAGGGCCAAAGTCCTGCTTAGTGGGGTCTTTCTCAGGCTCCTGGACACTGTGGCCGGTCCACCTGAGCAGTCCCTAAGCCTCCCAGTCTAGACTGGGAAAGGCAGTATGAGGAAGTGAATAGACATCTTAACAGGGCCTCACGTGGATGTGGTCAGCAGGCAGCTAGAGGCAGGGGGGCAGCCCCTGGCCTTACTTTGCAGAGAGACAACCCCTGAGAGAGCCAGACCACACTCCAGTTATCCCGGAATGATGGATGCTGGCCATCCAGAAGGCCCCAACTAGCCATTTGCCGATCCTGCTCTATCCACCAGGTGAGCCTTAGGTCACATCCCTATCCCTAAACTTCCCCCTCCAGCTTCTGACCATTGACATGGTCCCCCAGAACTACCACTGGCCCCAGCAGGATCTTCAGGGAAAGGTGGGGCCTCAGAGCTCTTGGTTATCAGGAAGGTTCTGCCTCTGCAGACTACCTTGCTGGATCTGGGCTCTTCTGAGTAAATAGGGCTTCTTGCCTGGGCCACATCTTCCCAGACTGTAGAGCACCTGGACATGCTGACACCACCCTTCCCAGGTCCCCTGCCTGAAATTGCCCTTCCCCAAGGGTCAGAACCCTAAGTTCAGTGGGCCTGAGGTCACTGCAAGGGGGGGGCTTAAGGTCCAAGTTTTCTCACAGAGCACTCGACACCCCCAACCCCTAGGGAGAGGAAGAGAAGACCCCACATTTAACCCCTTTTCTAGCCGTCACAAAGGAGCAGAAACAGCCTTGGCATAGGCCTCCCCACCCTGGCCTGGTCTCACCAGACCTGTGTGTAGAAGTGCTGTCTCAGACTCCTGGAGGCCAGGCTCCCTCTGTCTGTCTGGTCTCTGTCCCTGCCTTTCTTCTCCCTTTTCCTCACTTGCTGGAAACCAGGAATTGAGACTCGGAGGCAGCAGGTGGACCAAGAGCTGGTGAATCCTCCTGACACTTGCAGCCACCCCTGGGATCCTTGGCCTTTGTGCTGGGAGTGGGGACAGGTGGCACAGGACACAAGTCCCACTTCTGACTGAGCAACTCTCTGGACACCTTTTTTATTGTTGTTTTGTGTTTTCTTTGAAACACGCACGGTCTCTACTTAGACCAGGCTGGCCTTGAAGCCTCTAGAAACCTGCTTCGGCCTCCCAAGTGATCAGATTCCAGGAAGGCACCAAGGAGCCACTTCTGAGTAAATATTTACCGACCATCCAAATCCTAAGAAAGCATCTTAAGAGTGGGGAAGTGGGGCTGGAAAGATGGCTCAGAGTTTAAGAGCACAGGCTGCTCTTCCAGAGGTCCTGAGTTCAATTCCCAGCACCCACATGGTGGCTCACAACCATCTGTAATGAGATCTGATACCCTCTTCTGGCATGCATGAGATATGATACCCTTTTCTGGCATGCAGGCATACATGCAGGCAGAACACTGTAAGCATAATAAATAAATAAATCTTAAAAATAAATAAATAAATAAATAAATCTCTTAAAAAAAGAGATTGAGACATTAAAAAAAAAAAAAAAAAAAAAAAGAGTGGGGAAGTGGTGCCCCGGATAGAATGTACTAGTAAGATTACTTTACTGGTCAGATTCCAGGTGTCGGTTTCTGCAAGTGAGGGAGGTTCTCTCTACATGCCAGGGAGGGCTGCTGTCCCAAGAGATCAGGATTAGGGGCACCCCGACGTGATGGCGCCCTGCAGATCAGTGGTCCTGGACCATGCAGACCCCCGCAGCCTGGCAGGCCTGGGCCGGGGTGGGAGCCGGGATGCATGCATTGATTGCTGGCGTAGACGCGGCGGCGGCCCCGGTATCTGTGCACGCCCGCACCAGGCCGAACTGTCGGGAACAGCTGCGCTGGCTGGCTCGAGCTTACTGGAAACGCGCTCCCGAGCGCGCAGAGGCCGGACGGCTGCAGCCCGGGCCGCCCTTGGCGGAGGGCAGAGCCAGGGCTGGGCAACCGGGCGCCGGCTGGCCGCGCCACCGTGCAGGGCTGCATTGGGCGCGTGCCACCTCTGGAGGACCCGGCACAGGGAGCACGGGGCGGGCTGGGGAAGCCTGGGTCTTTCTGTGGGTAGCTGCACAGCCAGCTGTCTCTCTTCCCGGTAGGCGAGCTGGCGGCCACCGTGTGTGTGTGTGTGTGTGTGTGTGTGTGTGTGTGTGTGTGTGTGTGTGTGTGTTGGGGCGGTGGT
>CABHPP010121690.1:7327-22583 GCA_902168425.1 Peromyscus attwateri | reverse complement strand
GTGTGTGTGTGTTGGGGCGGTGGAGGTGGGAGGGGTGGAAGAGGCTCCGAGCCCTGCAAGGGATCAGGTGGAGGAGGCGCCCGGGTGGGTCTCCTCCTGCTTGAGAGAAGCCCCCAACCAGGGCAGCAAGGGGTCCACATGCCTGGGGACAGAGACGTTTATTGAGCATCTACTGACTGGGAGGCGCCAGGGTACAGCGATCCAGAGAAGAGGGGGGCAATCTCTCTCTTTCAGGAAAACATTTCAGAGACGCATTTTTATTTATTTATAAGCCATAGGCGCTTTATTACTGGGCTAATATTTATGTGTCCATAAAAGTTGAAACTTAAAGAGGGTGTATAAAAAATAGAAAAAGGATTATGTCTCTTTCCGTATGAGCTGTGTACCCGTCCCACCTTGGAGACTTGGGGTCGGTACTGCATCTTGGCTGGGCCTGCGCTGTAGAAAATACCCGGCCTGTCTGTGTACCGACCTGTCTTAGGGATCCTGGCCCCACAGTCCTCGGCACAGGATAGCAGAGGGCAGAGGGCCATCGTGGAGACTTTCGGGTCTGGGTTCCCATCTTACACTTGTTACTTAGTGGCTAGTGACTGGGCCTCCCTGGGCCTCTGTCCACTCCAGTCCCATCCTCTCCTCTCCTAGTCTCTCCTCTCCCCTCTCCCTCCCCCCTCTCTCTTCTCCTCTCCCTTCCTTGACAGGGTCTCATCTATTCAAGGCTGGCCTCAAACTCACTATGTAGCAGAGGATGATCTTGAACTCTTGATCTTCCTGGCTTTGCCTGCCCTGTGCCGGGATTACAGCCATGCATCACTGGGCCTGGTTTAGGCAGTGCTGGGGATTGAACATGGGGCTTCCTGCATGCTAGGCAAGCACTCTACCAGCAGAGCTACACCCCCAGACTCTGGGCTTCACTTTCTTCTCTGAAATGGAAGAGACCAACATTCTCCACCAGCTCAATCTGAACCCCACTGGGTAGAGTGCAGCCCTGGCCCTGCTGGTGGAGGAATGGTTCTCTCCTGCGGGTGTGCATGGAACACACACCAAAGGACCAGGCGGGTCCTGCAGTGGTCCTTCAGACTCGAAGAAAGACCCACTACTGTGGCAGAGGACAGGGTTCCCAGAAAGGGCAGTTGTCAGTAAAGTCTTCCATGCAATGGAGGGGCTCTGGGGAGGAAGTGACCCAGGAGGCCTTATCCAAAGAGACCAGGCAGTCAGCCATTCAACAAACATTAACTGACAGCCAGCTCCATGCCAGACACTCTTCCGTGCTTTGGACAGACAAGCTCTCTCAGCATCCTACGAGCTCTGAAAGCCCAGTGTGTGACATTCACGAGTGGGCACCAAACATCTGTGGAGCAATGGGGTCACCCGTGGGCCGAGGATAAGGGGTCTCTTGGGATGAGGGAGGCCTAGCCCAGGCCTAGGCTCAGGCCCAGAGCCAGGGGGCCACCCTGAGGTGTGGTGGCCCCTGGGCAGAGAGTGACTCATTCCCTGCCTAGCCTCCCTACTGCCTGGGTTTGGTTTGTTTAAGAACAAATTAGTCACAGCAGGCAGCTTTCCCGAAAATAAAATGAGAGTCCCTAGGAAGCAGAGAAAATTGAAGGCAGGCGAGTGAGTCAGCACGTGCTCCCCCCAGGGCTCCACTTTCCAAATACTAGCCTCCTCCTCTCCCTTCTCCCATTTTCCTTCTTCCTCCCTCTTCGTCCCCAACCTCCTCCTCTGCAGCCTCCATGCCCCCCCCCCCTTTCTTTTCTTCTGAGCCCAGCTCCTCTTCTGAGCTTGGGCTCAGTCCTCAGAGCACTCACCCTCCCTTCCCGACCTCTCCCTTTCCCCCAACCACGGCCCCCATGCCTTCATCTCTTCCTTTAGCCTTGCATCGCTCCTGGCAGGTCCAGGCACCGCCCACAAGAGGAAAGCAGAAGGCCTGGTCCTCTGAGGACCCCTCCACCTTGGGAAGTCTTCAGCATGCTGCCAGGCTGCAGACAGTGATAGTCATTACCTGGGTATGGGCAGAGCTGGGCTCCCACCGAAGAAAGGACCCCTAAGGACTTGGTGCAAGCCTTCCCCCTGGGCAGTCACTGGCCTGTGTGTGGTTCTCTCCTCTCTGGACTCTTTGCCCTCTGCTGCCTAGAGCACCCTTAAGGGAACTGGGGCTGGGGGCCAGTTTGGATTCAAAGACTGGACTCTGTTGTTTTCTCTTTCCCTGCTTTTCTGTCAGAATTCCTGGTGGAAGGAAGCCAGGCCCGCTTTGGAGAAGACTCTGGTCTCACAGCTTTGCACCCCAACCACAGAGGGTCAGCAGTAAAGGTTCCTGGCTGCAGGAAGGAGCCAGGCCTAAAGCCTGACCTCTTGGCTCCTACTGACCCTCCCAATGACAAGTCACTGTGGACCTAGGACACCTCTCCTACAGGGTTCTGGAGTCTTCCTCTAGTCCTCCTCAACCCCAGATGGGAGCAATGATCTCCCATTGCCCCTGGGACCACTGGGGAACCTTCATTTCCAAGACGACCCCCCCACCCCCCGGGAACCAGGGCAGGCAGCCCCAGGCCTGGGTCACTGGGCTGGGCTGGGGTCTCTTGCCTCTCTCATGGCTGTTCAATCTCTGCCTGCATCTCTCAATGAATAATTTAGCTGTTTGAGTTACAGTAAAGAGAGTGCGGCTTCCCTCCCCAAATCGTTAAGAACTGATATGTTCGGCGCGGCTTGATTCCTTCTGAGGAAAGTCCCTTTCCTAGTGAAACTGAGCCTGCGGATGGGGGACCCCCCCCCCCATGTGCATTAACCAATATCTGTGACTGTAATAGGCAATCGGTATATATATATCTTGGCTCTAAAAACAATGGACTGGAGCATCAGTCACCAGTTCTTGAGAATAGGAAAAAATAACAGCCCTGAGTGTGGGTGTGGGCACTGCCATGGAGAGAGAGGGAGCCATGGTGACCCCCACAGCACAACTCAAGGTCTCTGGGGAGGTTGGAGATATTGTAGGATCCTGGTGGAAGGAACATGGGATGTGGAATGGAGTGGATGGTGTTAGAGTCTGTGTGTGTGCCTGTGCATATGTGTACATGTGTGTGTACCTGAGTGTATATGTCCTATATGGGTGTGTACAGTCACGAGGGTGTGCATGTGCATGTATGCCTGTGGAGGGGGTGTATGCAGACCTAGGTGTACACTACATAAGCTAAGCTATGTCTGTGTGTGTGTGTGCGTGTGTGTGTGTGTGTGTGTGTGTGTGTGCATGTGTGCATGTGCAGCTGGTGTGTCTGGATCGTGCCTGTGCCCGAGCTGGGCAGCCAGGAGGAATGTACGGGGACAGTGCAGAGGGACGTCTTTCAGTGTCTTCACAGCTGGGAAAGTTGGGGTGTGGAATCTGGGTGAGGCTGGGCTTGGGACTCCCAGTCAGGTGACTTGCAGTCAGGGAGGGGAGAGGCTCTGGGAAGTTCAGAGAGAGGGAGGGACCGAGGCAAAGGGCCAGGGTGGGGACCTGGGTTGGGAGACTCTGAAGAGTGAGGCAACCTCCAGGGGCTGGAGTGCTGGAGCTGGGAGCCCAGGACACTGGGAGGTGTGGCTCAGGGGTTTGGTGGAGTCCAGTGGGTGTGTGAATGCAGGCGTGGGGCTTCCCAGCACTGCCGTGGCAGGTCGCTACCCTGTGGCTGTGGTGGAGAGAGAGGGGCAGAGCTTTGCAGTGGGAGATGCTGGCACTTGGCTTCCTGCAATCTCCCTTGAATGGCTGGAGGAGTTGGTTCTCTGGCTGGGGATCGGGTGGGTATGAGTGTCATGACTGCACTGGCCCAGAGCCACTGAACCTGTCCCTGGGCCTGATTTGCTGACCCATACCTGACCAAGCCAACCAGCCTCCACAGGGGCTCCCCCATCCCTGCCCATCCTCCCAACAGGACCCAACACGTTGAACTCACACTCCAGGCTCCCCGCTGCTCCCATCAGCCCCCTATCCTGCCTCTGTTTTCAGCCTGAGAATCCCCAGGGACCTGTCCAGAGCTCCCTGCCCCTGTGTAAGCCACCAGGTACCAGGCACCAGCCATCTGCAGGAGCTTTCTCTCTTCAGTATAAAGAAGACTTCATCCAACCTCCATCCTAATAGAGAAGCTTCCCAGGTCCCATGAGTGTGCTGGGTGCACATGCTGCTGAAGGGCAGCTCTGCAGTAGGCTGGATGGATGCCCCCATGGTCCAGCTTCCTACAGACACCCTGAGAATCACAGATGAGTCTTCTGCCTCTCCTCAGGCTTATTTGGCAACCAGCTATGACCTCAGTACCCTGCAATCAGATGTGGGTCTGCTGCAGGTCCCTGGGAGCCCCCTCCATTTCTTGTGCCGCTAGCCACATCCATTGTCCCAGCTTCTGCCACACTCAGTGAGAGGGGAGGCAGGACCCGGATCTGAGGCAGCCAGAGCAGGGGCTTTGGAATTAGGACAGCAACCCCCAGGGAACTTTCCAGTTCTCCCCACTCCACAGCCCCATCTTGGCTCCTGAGGAGACAGGAAAGACAAGCTCCACAGAGGAGAGGAATGTTCCCTGTGTCCTTGGACGGGCTGGGAAATAGCCTGGTGTCCAAGCTTGGAGCCTCACAGGACTCCTCGCTTCCTTGGACAGCACTCGGAAGACTTCTCTAGTCCTCCCCTGGCTTGCTCTCCTTCCCTCTGGCCCAGAGAGACTCGTGCTGGGAGACCTGGCTGCTGGCAATACTCAGCTTCTATTTCCTGGGTGGGATGACAAGGGCATCCTTGCTTTTGGGATTCTATGCCTCAAAAGGCCACCCTCCCCACCTCTGCTCTGTCCTGTGTCCTGCGGCTGTGGGCTTTCAGCAAGGAAGTGGCTTTTTTGCTCTTGGCCCAGGACCTTTGACTATGCTTCCTCTAGGCCAGAGGCCAGCAGGCTTTTCCTGAAAAGGGCCATGTGGTAAATATTTCAGCTTCTAGTCCTGGAGTGAGAGGCGACTCAGATGGTGAACAACCATGCCAGTAAACCTTGGACGCTGAAGCTTGAATTTCACGCAATCGTGGGCACACATTGTGAAATAGCCTCCTTTCGATTTGCCTTTCAACCACCTAAAAATGCAGAAGCCAGCCTGGGAACGGGGCTCAGCAGGTAGGTGCTCCGAGTGTGAACGAAGCCATTTTCAGTTCCTAATGCTGCAGGAACCAGGCATGACAACATAGATCTGCAATCTCAGCACTCGGGAGGTGGAGGCAGGAGGATTGAAAGTCACCCTCAGCTACACAGTCAGTTCAGAGTTGCCTAAGCCACTTAAGGCCTAGTCACAAAGAGTAAAAATCCAGCTGGGTGTGTGGAAGCGTGTGTCTATCTATAGACGGCATTGCCTGGGGGGCGGGGTGGGGACGGACACATGACTGTTCTATCCTAAGGATGGCCTAGAGGCTGAGGCCATTGTGAGATCCTGTCTCGAAAACAAAACAAAAAATACGTTTGGCTGGAGGCTACAGCACGTGGAACACCAGTCCAGGCGACTCTTGTCTGCCTGTTGACTGACTTGTCTCCTCCCCTGAAGGTATGCTGAGCAGGGAGGTCTGGCCTGGTGCCCTGGCCTCTTTCCCAGGATGCAGCCGAACACAGAGCCTGGCACACAGGGGTAGAGAGTAACTCTCGGCTAAACTTGCTTCATGCAGATTATCTCCTGATCTCCACCACACTCAAGCAAGGCATAGCTGCTGTCCCCGCCTTACGGATGTCCCAACAGAGGCCCATAGAGAGGGATCCTGAAGCTGCCCCGAAGTTGCTCGGCCTGGAGAGACGGTGACAAGAATCAGTCCCGGCAGCTATTTCCTTGGTAGCTGAGCAACCAGGACCACATCTGGAGTGCTAAGACTTCAGGGAATGTGGCCGGGATCACAGGAGCCTGCTCTGCCCAAATCCTTTTTCCCTGGCTTGCCCTGGGGCTGACAGACTTCTGTCTGTCTGTGTTCACCCCAGAACCCCCGATCTACACCCTAGCATTCTCTGTGCTTCATTTCTAAGGCCAGGCTTGGGGCTTTAGTGTTCTGGGTTGGGGGTCCCATCTTCACAGTGCCACAAGGGCCAGTGAGACCCGAGTGAGTCCCAAGCTGATTCTGCATGCCCCTCCTCCAGCCTTCTGAATGATGAACCACCACTTAGCACAGCCTGAGCCAGAACCGGGGGGCCTCCAGCGACATGTCCTCCTCCTATAGACTTCTTCCAGGGCTGGCCAGGACTCTGTTCAGCACTGAGCCACAGCTTTCAGTCCAGTCCAGCCCTCTTTGCAAGCCTTACTCTTCCGTTTGTCAGAAGTGGACATTGGCTTCGATACCTTCCTTCTTCCAGCCTGGGAGTTGGGGCTCACTCACTCCTGGGTGGGCCTAGCTAGCTAGCTAGCCATGGGATATGGGGGGGCAGGCACTCAGTGGCTACAGGTGGAGGTTAGCTCCTCTTCTGAATCTGCAGGCAGCGGCTGCGGCCCAGAAAGGTCCCTGATGCTCAGCACTCCCTTGAGCTCTGTCCTGTAGAACATCCTGGCTTCAGGAACTCACAATACCTCAGCCAGAGTTCGCTAGAAATTCTCTACCCTCTTCCCCATCCTTGGAGGAAGACAGGAGCTGAGAGACGAGGGTCTTTACCAAGCTGGAGGAAAGGAGTCTGGACTCTGGTGATGGAGCATGGTGAAGAAGCAGAGGCTGGAGGGGTTGGTGCGGGGGTAGCTCAAGGGCAGACTCCCTGAGTGGGTACTGCAGTTTCAGAGGCCAGAAGATGACGGTGGCCAACAGCAGCTGTAATTACCTCTCCTTTGTGGGTGAGAAAGCACAGTCCAGCGATGCGAGCCTGAGTCTCAGCGGGGTGAGCACGTCCAAAGGCAGGAAGAGGAGACCCGAGGGCCCAGAGCAGCACCGCCTCCGAACCTCCCAGCCTCTGTACCTTGTTTTCCCTTAGTTACAGCTGGGATCTCCAGATGGAAGAGCTGGGCCTCTCAGTGGGCAGAAGCAGCCTTCACTGTCAGCTATGCCCAGGGCCACCCAATTGCTGTCACCAGGAAGATGGGGCGGGGTTTCCAGACCAGGACCAGGGACAACATTGAACCCTTGAGAAAAAGGGAGGGAGGGAGGGAGGGAGGAGAAAATGGAGGAAAGAGAGGAGAAGGGAAAGATGGAATAAAAGGGGAAGAAATGAGGAAGATGGACCAGTACCTGCATGGAAAGACGGGGGAGAAGGACGGAGGGAACGGAGGAAGAGATGGGGAGAAAGAAGAGAGAATGGAGAGAGGGGCTGGGCCTCATGGCACACGACCTTTAATCCCAGCACTCAGGAGGCAGAGGTCAGCCTGGTCTACAGGGCGAATTCCAGGATATCCTGGGCTACATAGAGAAACTGTGTCTTGAAAAACCAAAATAATAATAATAATTGTGAGTTTGACAGCAGCCTGGTCTACATAGTGAGTTCCAGGACAGCCAAAGCTGCATAGCCAGGCCCTGCCTCAAAACAAAACAAAACAAACAAACAAAACTCCCACACATGCTCCTCCCCCCTCAAAAAAAGAGAGAGAGGGGAAAGGAAGGAAACGGGTTTCAAGTAACTCTGCCTATCTGCGAGAGTATTATTCAACCGCGTACAAGTATCATTTATCTCCTGGCCATCTCCCTGGCTCTGGCCCCAGTTCCAGCTGGGATTGGCAGCCCTGTGCTGGCAGGCCGGTTGCCTTGGCGACGCCCATTTGTTAGGCACCAGCATCAGCAAATGTCAAAGGGTTTTCAGGGGGTCAGCCCCATCCCCTCCCTTTTTCCCTTCTCCTTTTTCATCCCCAGCTGCTGCTGCCTGAGCTGCAAACTTCCTCCGTCTCCATGGGGACGGAGGAGGCTGTCTCTCTTTTTCCATCCCAAACATCTGTCTCTATAAACACTTGTGCACTTGTGGCACCCCCTCCCCCAGGGCTCCAGCTCTGGAAGGAAATACTTTGTTTATATGGAGGGTGGGTTTCCTCAGCGCTGCACTCTCCTCCCGGCCCGTTCTGGGTGGCTGCAGTCCTGGATGAAGGAGCCTCAGGCAGGAGGCCAGAGCTCCTCGATCCTCTAACAGGCTGTCTGCCATCCAGCACATAGCAGCTCTGCTGGCTAGCGGGGTTGCCTTACACAGGTTGCTTAACTTGAGCCTCATTTCCCCTGACCAAAGGAAAGGGTCCAAATAACGCTTTCTTCGCCCACTTGTTGGGCTCACAAAGGCTGGTCTGCCCTAATGTGTCATCTTGGGCACTCACTTGTAATTTATGAACAGCTCACATGGAAGAACGCTTCGATTCACAGTGGTCACTTGCCCCGTGTGACACAGGAACTTGCCTGGAGGGCCATGGTCCACCTCAAGAGACAAGCCCACTGCTTCCCAGACCATCAAGCTTCCCTCCCTGTCCCAGGTCTTCAATTTGCAGGCTCACAAGCTTGGGATGAGAGGCCACCTTCCCAGCTTAAAACTTCTCCAGGTGACTTTGGGGAAGAGAGTGGGACAAGCTGAGAAGTGGGTTTGCCTGGAACTAGACCGGAATGCATGCTGTGAGGGCAAGGATTCAGGGACTGGGGCTTCAGGACTCAGCCCTATATTCCCAGCCGTGAGAAGATGGAGCCAGGCTTGGCCTCTGTGGGAGCCTGCCCTAGACCAGGGACCGGAGCGCCATTCCCCAAGGCTTCATGACACCTGTCCCCAAGCCCAAATTATCACCCTTTCTGCATCCCTAGTCCCTGTATAGGTCAAAGAAATCTCAATTCCCCTGTGTCCCAAAAGAGAGCCCTGATACACTGCAGGAGGACATCCTCCAGAGCATAGCCCTGGGGTAGGCGGAGCTGTGATTGGATCCAGTCCCACCAACTTCTGGCTTCTGGCTCCAACCTCCTGCAAAACTGGTAAAGCTTCACAGGCCCCACTGTGCAATCTTCATGGTGCTTGGGAGCTTGCCTGGTGAGAGACCTTGGACTAGAGACCGAATCCTTACCTCCCACGCCTGTCTGGGATACATAAGACCCTGTCTCACAAAAGCAGAACCAGCTGGGGCTGTTGCTGCGTTAAAGAGTGCTTGCCTGCCATACACAAAGCCCTGGCACCATCCCCAACACTTCATAAACCAGCTGTGGTGACACACACCTGCAGAGGTAGAGGCAGGAGGGTCAGAAGTTTGAAGCCATCCTCTGCTGTGGAATGAGTTTGAAGATGACCTTGAACTCCTGATCCTCCTGCATCCACTTCCCAAGTGCTAGACTGGCAGGCCTGTGCTCCGAGGCCTGGCTTTTTCTGTTGTTATTCTGGGGGAGACAACAGCCAAGACCAATCCTGAAGGGGCTCCAGTCCTGTAGGGGATATGGTGGCCCTGGGAGGGGAGCAGGGCACATGGGGCCAGTATCCTGTCATGCCACCCTCAGACTCCAGTTTTCTGGCTCTGTGGCCAGTCATTCCCTTTGGGGGGCTGGTGACTCAGCCACAGGTTCCATGTGGCAGGAAGTGGGCACAGTGACTCATAGGGTGGCTCAGCACCCTCCCTTTGGAAGCTGGGATGTCTATGGGCCACAGGAAGACCCCAACAAGGGGACTTTGTCCCCAGTAGGAGCTGGAGAGTGAGAGCCCTGGGGCCCTCAGCCTAGGGGCTCTTCCTCCCCCCTCTCATTCTTGAGGGTCCATGGGATCTGTCCTCTCTCAGTAGGCTCTGTCTACAGCCTGTGGCATCCCCTGGCTACTTGTGGGTATGTGTGTGGTGTGGGACACTCCTGAAGAATTCTAGGCTGTCTGCACAGCCAGCAGGCACTGGGATGGTCCCTGACCTCGCCGACTGCCCCCTGCTGTGTGTCTTTGCTGGGCTGTGTTAGCACTCAGCAGCTACACAGACTGTCCCCTGGGGCCTGGCCCTCCAGCCTGGCTTAAGCTTCAGCTCAGGGACCTTTCCAGTTTCAGTGTGGGAACTTGTCTCCTGACTCATCAGTTTGACAGCAACGCCTCAGAACTGTTAGTGAGCTAGTGGTGCTTTGGCACTCCAGGGACCAGAGTGTGCCCTTCTTTCACTGCGTCCCAGCCCTGCAGCGTTTCTGCTTAGGGCTGGGAATTCTCTTAAAGTTAAAACATGCAACTGGGCAGGGCGGCACCTGCCTGTGATCCCAGCACTTGAGAGGTGGAAGACAGGATCGGGTCACACTAGGCTACATATCAAGTTCAAGACCAGCTTAGGCTACATGACACCTTGTTACACACACACACACACACACACACACACACACACATACACACAAGGGCCTGGGGGAGGTGGCTCTGTGGGTAAAGTGCTTGTTGTGTTGCTGAACAAACATGAGGACCTGAGTTTGGATCCTGAGCACCCACATAAAGCTAAGCACAGTACCATATGTGATCCCACCACTAAGGAAGCAGAGACAGGAGGATCCCTGGGGCTGACTGGTCAGCGATGAAGTTGGTTATTCTCTTGCTCTTTCTACTCTTTGGCTCTTTGAGGGGCCCACCACCCAGCTCCCAAATAATCACACACAGAGACTTATTCTTACTTATAAATGCCTGGCCTTAGCTTGGCTTGTTTCTAGCCAGCTTTCCTTAACTTAAATTATCCCATCTACCTTTGCCTCTGGGCTTTTACCTTTCTCTGTTTCTGTATATATTTTCTTTCCTTCTTATTCCATGTCTTGTTGTGTGACTGGGTGACTGGTCTCTGGAGTCCTCCTCTCCTTGTTTTCTTGCTCTTCTTTTCCTCCCAGTGTTCTCCTTCTATTCATTCTCTCTGTCTTCCAGCCCCACCTATCCTTTCTCCTGCCTCACTATTGGCCATTCAGCTCTTTATTAGACCAATCAGGTGTTTTAGACAGGCAAAGTAACACAGCCTCACAGAGTTAAACAAATGCAACATAAAAGAATGCAACACACCTTTGCATCATTAAACAAATGTTCCACAGCATAAATGAATGTAACACATCTTAAAATAATATTCCACAACACAGCAAGTCTAGCCTGATCAGTAATTCCAGGATCAGTAACACACTCTGTCTCACAAAACAAGGTGGAAGGACTGGAGAGAGAGAGATGGCTCAGTGGTGAAAATATGCACTGCTCTTGCAGAAGACTCAAGTTCGGATCCCAGCACCCATGTTTGGTACTTCATAACTGTCTAAATTCTACCTCCATGGAAATCCAAAGACTTCCAGGGCATTTACATATATATGCAACCTCCTCCCATACATATAATAAAGATTTAAAAACACACATGCACAAAACAGTAATAATAAAAATAAGAAATACAAAGACGTGGTGATGTCTGCCTGTGATACCAGTATTTAAGAGGTTGAGGCAGAAGGATCGCCATAAGTTAGGGGCCAGCCTGGGCTATATAGCAGTAGTTTGCATCAAAATGAAGAAAAGCTTAAGATACTCAGGCACGGGGGTTGGAGAGATGGCTCAGTGGTTAAGACCACTGGCTGCCCTTCCTGAGGACCTGGATTTGATTCCCAGCACCCACATGGTCCGGGGGGATCCTACACTGTCTTCTGGTCTCTGCAGTCACAGGCTGTGTACATGATACACAGACATAGATGCAGGCAGAATACCCATACACATACATAAATTAAAAAAATAAAAGTTTATTTAAAAAGATGCTTGTCATGTGTAGGGCTGACCCACCACCTGGACACCCCTTCTTTAATACCACAGCAGAGAAACCGACGACGTTCCAGAGGTGAAGAAGCATGTCTGGGGCCACACAGCTCCACACAGTGGAGGCCCGTCTGGCTGGGATCTGCACTGTCCCCATGGCATGCTGGGCTTCCTTCTGCAGCTTTGTGTACTCATTGTGAACAGTGAGTCTGGAGGGCCAAACAGGAGGAGGGTACCCTCCTTTCTAGATGTCCAGGGTACCCTTGGTCCTAACACCTCAGAGTTGTACAGGTGTGACTTACAGTGGACAGAGTGCCTGGGCTGGCACTTGCCCTCAGTGGCAATGCTACATACACCTGGTGCCCAGTCCCCTCTCCTCCCTCTTGTCCCAGGACTCTGTGCCAGGGATGCCAGAAGATCCAGGTGCCAGATCCCACTTCCAGGTCCCGTGATGCCACTTCAGTGACTCTCCGGCCTCGATTTCCCCTTCTATCCCTCTTGTCCGCCTCCCCTTGGCCTTGCTCTTTCCCGTAGTTGTCACCGGGCTACTGTGATGGCGCCACAGAATGAGCCTTGCCTGCTGGTGCTGCCTCCCCACATCTGTACAAGCCATGGCATGGCGGCTGTGCCCTGGGCTACTACTTCCTGCTCAGGGCAGGCAAGGAGTTTCAAATGTGCAAGCCTTTGAATCCCAGCACCTGTGAGACTGAGGCAGGTAGATCTCAGTGAGTTCAAGGCCAGCTAAGGCCATGTAGTGAGACTATCTCAAAACAAAACAACTCCAAGACATCTAATGAGCAGGGAGCGAGCCCAGCTTCCCCCTTGGTGCCCTCCACAGCACAAGCTCCTACATGGATGCCCCCATACTGACTCCTGTGGTCCAGTTGGTGGGATGGGGCTGTAGGTACCCACTCAGGTGAGTTCTCTGGAAGCTGGTTCTCGGCTTCTCTAGCAGTCAAGGGGCAGTACCATTCTTCTCAGGCCTCCTCAGTTGGTATCTGCCCCCTCAGAAGCTGTTTCCAGTGTCATAGTTTGAATCTGAAATGCCCCCCACCAGCTCATGTTTTGAACACTTGTTCCCAGATGGTGTCACTATTTAGGGAGGTGGGGGAACTTGTAGGAGAGCCTGGTTGGTGGAATTGGCACCAGAGGCTGAGTTTGGAAGCCTCTACCTGCAGCTCCATTACTATCAGGAAGGTTCCCCTGGGGTAGGAGAGATGGCTCAGCAGCTAAGAGCCCTTGCACAGGGCTTGAGGACCAGAGCTTGGATCCCAGAACCCATACAAGCCAAGTGTTCACTAACACCTGAAACCCCAGCTTTGAGGGATCTGGCACCCTCTTCTGGCCTCTTCAGGTACTTCATTCATGTGCACAACATACTCAAACACAGATATACAAATATACATAATTTAAAAAATAAAATCTTGGTTGGGGATTTAGCTCAGTGGTAGAGCGCTTGCCTAGGCCCTGGGTTTGATCCTCAGCTAAAAAATAAAAAATAAAAAAAAATCTTATGCCAGGCAGTGATGATCCACACCTTTAATCCCAGCACTCAGGAGGCAGAGGCAGGCAGGTCTCTGTGAGTTCAAGCCCAGCCTGGTCTACAAAGTGAGTTCCAGGACAACCAGGGCTACATAGAGAATCCCTGTATCAAACAAACAAATAAGTACTAAAATAAAATCTTGGCCCACACCTTTAGTCCCAGCACTTGGGAGGCAGAGGCAGGCAGGTCTCTATGCGTTCAAGCTCAACCTGATCTACAAAAGAGTTCCAGGACAGCCAGGACTACAGAGTGAGACTCTGTCTCAAAAACAAAATCAATAAAATAAAAATATTTTTTTTTAAGTTTACAGTCATCCACAGTATTTAGTGAGTTTGAGGTCAGCCTGAGATGCATAAAACTCGTCTCAAGAACAAATAGACAAACAGACGCGTGTCTCCATCATGCTCTCTCCCATTGGACGATTGCTCTGGGTGGTGTCCACCTCCCCTCATAGGTGTGGACCTCAGACTTTGCCACTTCTGTTCCTTTCCTGATTCCCACCACAGGCCACTGAAGACTGGACACTGTCCCACGGCTCTCTTCTGATGAAGATGAGGGATGCGTGGCCGTCTGGTGGCCCATAGCATCAAAGCAGTGAAATGTTTGCCTCACCTAACCATTCCACTACTCCCTCCAGCCACGGTTCTGAGCCACTGAGGCTGTCTCACGGCTGAACTCTGTGTTCAGTCCTGTTCAGCCATTTATTTGTTTGTTTGTTTATTCATTTATTTATGCAGAGTATTTATTTATTTATTTATTTATTTATTTATTTATCGAGGCGAGTTTTTATTGATTTGTTTGTTTTTTATCGAGACAGGGTCTGTATTTATTTATTTAGTTAGTTATTTGTTTGTTTGTTTATTGAGACAGGGTTTCTCTGTGTAGCCTTGCTGTCCTGCAGTAGACCAGGCTTGCCTTGAACTCACAGAGATCTACCTGCCTATGCCTCGCCAGTGCTGGGATTTAAAAGCCACTATCCCTGGCTTCAGTGAAGTTTTTAATACTATATTGTAAACTCACCCATGAGAAATAGACACCAGGAAATAATCAAACTGAAGGCTGAAATCAATGAAATAGAAACAAAAAGAACAATACAAAGAATCAATGAAACAAAGAGTTGGTTCTTTGAAAAAAAATCAACAAGCTAGACAAACCCCTATCCAAATTCACCAAAAGGCAGAGAGAGAGAGCACCCAAATTAACAAAATCAGAAATGAAAAGGGAGACATAACAACAGACAACGAGGAAATCCAGAGAATCATCAGATCATACTTCAAAAACCTGTCCTCCACAAAATTGGAAAATCTGAAAGAAATGAACAAAACTCAAGTCCAAGTGGATCAAAGACCTCAACATAAATCCAGTTACACTGAATTTGATAGAAGAGAAAAAGGAAGTACACTTGAACGCATTGGCACAGGAGATCACTAAATATAACACCAGTAGCACAGACATTGAGAACAACAATTAATAAATGGGACCTCTTGAAACTGAGAAGCTTTTGTAGGGCAAAAGACACGGTCAATAAGACAAAAAGACAGCCTACAGAATGGGAAAAGATCTTCACCAACCCCACATCAGACAGAGGATTGATCTCCACAGTATATAAAGAACTCAAGAAACTAGACATCAAAATACTTAACAATCCAACTAAAAAATGGACTACAGAGCTAAACAGAGAATTCTCAAAAGAAGAATCTCAAAATGGCTGAAAGACATTCAAGGAAATGCTCAACATCCTTAGTCATCAGAGAAATGCAAATCAAAACGACTCTGAGATACCACCTTACACCTGTCAGAATGGCTATGATCAAAAACACTAAGACAGTCTATGTTGAAGAGGATTCGGAGCAAGGGGAACACTCCTCCACTGTTGGTGGGAGTGCAAACTTGTACAACCACTGTGGAAATCAGTATGGCAGTTCCTCAGAAAATTGGGAATTGATCTACCTCAAGACCCAGCCATACCACTCTTGGGCATATACCCAAGGAATGCTCAATCATACACAAAGATACATGCTCAACTATGTTCATAGCAGCATTATTTGTAATAGCCAGAACCTGGAAACAACCTAGATGCTCGTCAACTGAAGAATGG
>CABHPP010121689.1:0-27066 GCA_902168425.1 Peromyscus attwateri | reverse complement strand
CTTTAACGTCAGGGTAAATCCGTTTGGGACGGAAGAGCCACCAGCTATTTTATTGCTACATCTAAAAACACCTGAACACCACTGGCTGTTATGGTGACCTTCCTTAGATCTGGAGTCTGTCTGGGACAGGGTTCACTTGGGCTCTGGTAACAGGGAGGTCTGGCTAAGTTCTCTGAGGGCTTTTCCACTCCCATGCCTGGGTTGGGAAGAAGAAAATAGCTACAGCTGGCACATCTGTGCTGTCTAGGTGATTCCCATTCTCTGGGTGACCTCTCCAATAAGCATCAGGGTAGCCAGCCTTCTGGAGGAGGTGGTGAGTTTCCAAGACACATAAAAAGAGGCATTGCCCTGTGTCAGAGGAAATAATCTCTCCTTTAATACATTCATTATTTTTCTTTATGTGTATGATTATCTGCCTGCATGTGTATGTTGGCACCTCATGTGAAGGCATGGGATCCCCTGAAGCTGGAGTTAGAAGCAGTTGTCTTGGTGTAGATGAAGGGAATGGAGCCTGGGTCCTCTGCAAGAGCACCAAATGCTCTTAGTCACTGAGCCATCTCTCCAGCCCGTGTTTTTCTTTTTAAGGAAAGAAACAAAAGGGCTCAGTTTGGCTGAGAAGTCATATTTCATAGATTTACATATAAATTTCACCAGCTATATTAAAAAGAAGTTGGAGAAATTTCAAAGAATGCAGTTGTTAAGAGGTACCCTCCGAGTGAAGAGTCTGGGCCAACAGCTCCAGGACAGCAAGGCTGTTGCCTAGGCTGATTGATGAGTCTCCATTGAGGGTTAAGGTGAGAGTGGCCGCCCCCACACCCGGAACTGTGAAACTGCCCAATGCATTTCTTCCAGGTCCTAGCATCTGTTGTTGCCTTTTTTTTTGTTTACTCCCCCCACCCCACCCCTATTAAACCCATGTGTCACCGTGCTGGGGATTGAGCGCAGCACCTTGAAAATGGCTTACTGTATAGTTCTGGCCGACCTGAATCTGAGCTAGATGGCTGTGCCTGCCTATCTTCTGAGTGTCGCCACCATTCCTGACGCCCAGTTGCTTTAGCTAATTTGCTAACGTTTAAAATAATTCACTTAGTCTGTTTTCAAATATTTTGGTTTCAAGACCCCAGTACAGGCTGATAAGAACTAGCTGTGGTGGCTCATGACTGTAACAGAGTCCCAGGCCAGCCTGGGCTGCACAGCAATACCCAGTCTCTGGCAAAAGAAAGCCCTAGATGCTCGGGCTGTGTGGAATCAGGTAGAGTAACCAGGTCCCAGGGTTTAATCGATAGTACCACTAAAACCAATATTCCATTACACCTTTGGGCCACCCCATTAGACCCGGTAATGTGATTGTATAGCTAAGAATTATGGAGCTTTGCTGTATTCCAAATTAAAACAAACATTAAAATCTAATTTTGAAATAACAATTAATATAGACAGCATTTTAAATGAAAATAGCTGTTTTCCAAAATTAAAAAACCTTAGAAGATGGTGCTGTTTTACATATTTGCAGGTTTCTTTAATGTCTGGCATAAGAGAAGACAGCTGGGGTTTCATCTGCCTGATTCTCTTCCCACACAGCTGCAGCCGCTGGAAAATCCCTCCAAGTTCTGAATGAAATGGCAAAAAGCATTTTGCATTTGTGAAAAGTCTTGACCTTGTGGGTTTCTTGACCAGGCTCTTAGGAGCTCTTCGTGGCCTTTCTTTCCTTGGCCATATAAGTGCCAGCTTCCTCTGAAAGCATGTCTGTCCTCCAGAGAAATCTGCATGAGTTCTGGATTGAGGGTGTTACATGGACTGGATCTTCATGTCCCACGAGAGAATGGTGTGCGGGTAGAAGGGAAAGGCAAGATGGAAGTATTCTGAAATCCCCCCAAGTAGAAAATTTCATATAAATGGCCTGTTTTTAGAGCAACAGAGGCTACAAAACCACTTAAGATTGTTACTACTACTAATAAAAGTCTTGCCAAACAATACAAATCAGTTTCATGTCACACAGTAAGTGACTGAAAATTACTGTAGCAAGGTTCCAAAGTTTCTAGCCCCAGCTCAGCCCCCACTTGCATTCTGAGATTGGCAGCAGTTGGTACCTGGAACTCATGGGCAGTGAGAAAGAACAGTCGAAGATGGTCCCCAATCATCCCACAAACTAAGTAAACTGGTAAATCCCTTTGTGAGAATTTTGGTGTTCTTTAACAGCTTTCCTTGTGGCAGGCACTATTGCCTTCAGGGTTCAGCACTAACAAAAGATAGTCATACTGTGGTCAGAAAGTGTGAATGGGCTGAGGAGACAGCTTAGTGAGAAAGAGCTCTTGCTGTGAAAGCAGAGAGGCCTGAATCCAAATCCCCAGCTCTTCCATGTTCCTTTAATCTCTGTGTTGGGGAGCAGAGATAGACTGATTCCAGACTTTGCTGGGTAGCCAGCCTATAAAACAGTGAGCTTCAGGTTTGGTGAGAGAGTGTCTCAAAAAATAGAGGAAGACACAGCACCAAAACAGTCTGCAAAGCTGGGCATGGGAGTACAGGCCAATAACCCTAGCACTCGGGGCTGAGGCAGGACCCAGAGTAGCAGACCGTAGGTAGACATAGTAACCCTGTCTCAGGGAAAATTGAACAGGATCTGCCCTCCGCCAGCCCCTCTCCTCTAATCCAAAGTGCTGTCAACCTTAATACTCGTGCCAACCTTTCTAAGAAAATGGCTTTCCTATAACTCTCTAATCCTTCCATTTCAAGCCGTTACCCAGGAACTGATTGTCCTTTCATTTGCTTTCTCCAAGCTCACAGCATGTGCTGCCAGACCAGAGATAAAAGCGCATTGCTTATTTCAGGTTACTGAAAACCAGTCCAGCCGTTCCTGTCTCGGCCTCTCTGCTTACAGGTCACACTGGAAATTGTTTTCTTTTTCAATCTGATCAGACCAGTGTGGTGACATACCCAGGAGAGGTCTGCAGCCACGCCTAAGCATCGGGTTCTGACCCTGAGTTCACTTGGTGGTTGCCCTCTGACCACTACCCATGCACGCGCGCGCACACACACACACACACACACACACACACACACACACACACACACACACAGACTAAAATAGAAGTCATGACTTTAGTCTTCACATAGCCCATTGTTTTCCAGATGCATCAGATTGTCATTCAACTACAGTTGAAGGACTAGTTGGTAAGAATTGAGATGGTGATGTCACTGTTTCACCTGATTTGAATACTGCTATATAATCCGAAACAGTGGTGCATATTTGAGCTTTTGATTAAGTATTGTTGAACACTAATATGGTAGGCCTTGTAGTCTGTGTGGGAGGAAATTACCACTCTCCAGAGACACCTAAGACAGATGTGTAGCCAAATAGCCAACATCATACCTGTGTAATAACCCAGGTAGATTTTTTCCACCTAGTTTGTAATACATTGCAACATCTCGATTCTTCAGCATCTGTAGGCTACAAGTCAGCCTTGTGCTTTATAAGAAGTTATAGTTAAAATCCCTTTTGTACACTTAGAAGGTAGAGGAAGGAAGGATTCCAACGTCAGCCTGTTCTACATGAGATAGTTTGCAAAAGATGGGAGAAAAAAAATTTTTTTGAAAGGGCCATAGAGATGACTGAGCAGTAAGGGCCCTGGCTGCTCTTCCAGAGGACCTAGGTTCAGTTCCCAGCACCCACATGACAGCTCACAACTGTTTTTAACTCCAGTTCCAGGGGATCTGATGCCCTCTTCTGATCTCTGTAGGCACTGCATGCATGTGGTACACAGACATGTGCAGGGTTACACCCATACACATAAAATAGTAATCGAGTTTTCTTTTGATTCCTTAGAGACAGCTGAGGTGTGACTCAGATGTGGAGTTCTTGCCTAACTACTATGAGAGCCACAGAATTTGGATCCATTTGAGATTTGTTCACTTCCTGTTGGACACTCCTGTTGGAGAGTTGAGTGTTGGTGTAACAGGAATTAGAAATCTTTGTGGGGATGACTTGGTGCCTAGACCAGTCTCCTTCCCTTTACTAAGGAAGACGCAATGGCCTTGGCCTGCTCTGTTCTAGTGAGGCTCTCCAGATTCCCTGGACACAGTGATGTGTTGTGTGAGAGCCAGTCTTATGGACTTGTCAGGTGGGCCTTTGGACAGTGACCTGACTGCTGCTCTAGCAGTCCCAGCATCCTCCTCTCCTCTTCTCATCTTTGTAGACTTCTGCACAGTGCTCACATAACACAACTCTCTCCCCTCCTGGTCTCATAGAACAGACTGGCCAACCCACTCCTGTCTTACTTTTGCCTCAGCTTCTCCAGTACTGAGGTTATAGACGTGTGCCACAACGTCAGGCCTCTTAGTCTCTGGTGACGTTTTTTAAGCTCCTCCTGCTCCCCACATCTAGGTTACAAATCACTATTGTTTAATGAAAGAGTTGGTGATTGTGGGTTTGGTGGTTGTTTTAAATATGCGGACTAGATAGGTCTTATGGAAAGGGCAGCTTTCACCCCTCATTGTGGAGGGAGGATCTACCGTCTGCTACCAGCATAGCTGATCGTACTCTCTGAGCTTCCTAGCAAAAGAAGACAAGATAAGAAATAGATTTTTGAGCCAGGTGTAGTGGCTCAAGCCTTTAGTCCTAGCACTCAGGAGGCAGAGGCAGGCAGATCTCTGCTGAGTTTGAAGCCATCCTGCTTTAGTGAGTTCTAGGACAACCAGACCTACATAGTGAGAGACCCTGTCTCAAGAGGGTAGGAGAAGAAAAAGAAATGGTTTTTTTCCGTTGTTGTTTTTTGTTTGTTCATTTGTTCTTGTTTTTCGAGATAGGGTTTCTCTGTGTAACAGTCCTGTCTGTCCTGCTTTGAGACCAGGCTGACCTTGAACTCACTGATGATATCCGCCTGCCTCTGCCTCCCAAGTGCTGGGATTAAAAGCGTGTGCCACCATTGCCCAGCTCAGAAATGGGTTTTGAATAGTGTTTGTCAGGGAATATAGACAGTTGTGGACTTGAGTGTTTTGCCATCCAACAGAACTAAGTATTTTCGAGCGTTTCTCTGTCTTACTGCAGAGTTACAGACGAGGGAGGAAAGAGCTACGGTACAATAACTTCAAAGTAAAATATGAGAAAACTATTCTTACCACCACTTAATGTCACTGTTAACTTCTAAACTTGAGTGTACTCAAGAATCATTTAGGGGCGGGCGGTGGTGGCGCATGCCTTTAATCCCAGCACTCGGAGGCAGAGGCAGGCGGATATCTGAGTTCAAGGCCAGCCTCGTCTCCAAAGCGAGTTCCAGGAAAGGCGCAAAGCTACACAGAAAAACAAAAAAAAAAAAAAAAAAATCATTTAGGGATCTTGTTAAAAAGCAAGTGATTGGGTGTAGGGTAAAGCCTGCTGTGTGCATTCCTAACAAAATCCCAGGCGATGTTGACATTGCTTCTTTGCCTGGGGACTATATTTTGAGTAGCAAGTTCATAGGACATTCAGAGTATGTGCAAATCCTACAGCAATAATATCCACATGCATTTCTTTTTCTATAGTAGGCACAGAGCAGTAAAATAATGTTGGGTATTAGTGTGACCAGCTAAAGCCCTATCCTTCCCAAGCTTGACCTTGAGCTATGTTCTCCAAGATAGGGAGGGAGGGCTTCCTGGCATCAACACTGCTGGAATCCACAGCTGAAGTGATTCTGTGTTTTGCTCTGTCTGGTGCCCTTCAGGATGCTTACTTAGTAGTACATCCTTTGGTCTCTGTCTGCCAGATACTAGCCCTGCCCTCCTCCCTCTCAGATGTAACCATCCAGAAGTAGCTACAACACTGTTGAAGATTTCAGTTAGCCTCCAGCTATCACCCACTGCCCTGAGACTAATTTTGAAATGTGGCATTGGGTGGAGTGTTGTGTGTGAATGGTTTGCTTTACTTATGCGGCTTGCTCGCTATCTTGAAACTCCTGTAAAGGAGATCCCTGGAGTAACTAGCCAGTTGGCAGTCTTTACAGCCTCTTGCTCCCTAGGGATGCTGGTTCTTTACTTTATGGAGTAGCCATCAGAGCATGGATGCCAGAAATTGCTTGGGATCTGTTGAAGCGTGCTAGCTCACTTGGACCTCGCTGCCCTTTACTCTCACTTCCTGCTGATGTCTGTCTGCCTGCTTCTAGCTCAGCCTCATTGTCCTCTCTTCCCAATCCCATGACCTCTGTTTTTTTTTTTTTTTAAAGCAGATAACTAAGTCTTTAGAATTAAACCTACACCTATAATCTCAGCCCTCAGAGGTAGAAGAGGAAAGATGGTAAACTTATGAAACTGCCTCAGAAATGTGTGTCTGTAAGCCAGGGTGCTGTCTTCTAATGAGACTTTAAACTCCATAGCTAGAAGTACAGATTTAAATGGAGTGTAACTCTGCTTCAGGGTTTCTCATTGGAAGACTGGGATGCAGCTGGCTTGACTGTAGATGGAAGAGCTGCAGAGGGCTTGGAGGGAGGAAGTAGGGAGGACTCACAGAAGTACTGTAAAACAGAAGTTGGTTTTTGTGGAAATTTTTATACTGGAAAAGTTTAGGTCAACCCAGAGAGCACGTTGGATCCTACTAGGACTGCACCAATGACAGGGTTTTGTTTTTGTTCTTTTCCAGTGGCATTATTTGTTGGTTTGTTTTTAGGCTTGTATCTTCAATGACCGAACTCATCGGTGCTGTTTATATTCTCTTTAAGCCACATGTGTTGAGCAGAAGGTACTGCAATGGTAGTTTCAGGAACTATAGTCAGCAATGCCCCCTAATGAGGTGAGCATGTGCCACGGGGTCACAAGGAAAGCTGCCGGTGCGGAGAGTCCCTTTGTGGACTCAGTGGAGCTGCTGCCTGGCCGGCCGGCCGCAGACTTGGCTACACCAGCAGAACTGTGCTGTGGCTCACTGTGCCTGCTCCTGGTGCCATGCCTGTGTTAGGTCAGAAACCATTATAGAAATAAAAAAGATAAGGCCGAATTAGAAGCAATTTCCGATTTTCTTGATATATTTGACAAGAAACAAGCATTTGTTTTTGCCTTGTAAAGAGTTTTATTACTTTACTTTTGTTTTGAACCATATTTTGGTTGCAAAGAAACTTTAAATGTCTGTTTAAGAAATTCTGTAAGTGGGGCTGAAGAGGTGGCTCATTGATTAAGAGCACTTGCTGCTCTTCCAGAGGACCCAAGTTCAGTTCGCAGTACCCACCTCAGGTGCCTCACAACCACCTGTAACTGCAGCTCCAGAAAGTCAAACACCCTCTTTGGCTTCCACTGGCACCAATACACACACACACACACACACACACACTCACACTCACACACACACACATATACATGTACAGACCCACACACATACACTTAAATAAATAGTAAATCTTACTTTTTCTTTAATGAAAAAAATCGGGAAGGCAAACCGTGGTCTCTTTTCAGTTAGTTTCAGACAGACTCTAATTTTAGCAGGTCCATATTCCTGGCTCAGTTTATAAAGTGCTAGCTGGCCTCACAAGCCTGAGGAACTGACTTTGATCCCCCAGAATCCATGTAAAAATGCTGGGCATGATGAGGTGGAAACAGGACTTGCTAGTCCCAACATAACTGCTGGGTGTAGCGGCACGCATCTGTACCCAGCACTTGAGAGGGTGGGGCAGAGACCGGCAGAGCTCTCTTCTCCACCAGCCTGGCTGGATCTGGGAGCTTCAGGCTCAGGAGGAGACCCTATCTCAAAGAATAGAGAGCAGCCAAAGGAGGTACCTCTGCCCCCCCCCCCCCCACACACACACCCCTTACTGCTAAATTTGAGATGACTTGTGAAGGCAGGCAGGGTAGACTCACTCAAGCACTGTGCTCCATTTTTCGGGTCAGAACTTCACTTAGTGTAACCATTGGATTGGTGACAGTTGCGTTTCTTATTGTGGAAACCGAAGCTTTTCCTGTTAATGCAAGAAACGGTGCTGGAGTGTGAGCACCGCAGTCCTAACTCGTGGGAAGAAGAGGTGGGGAGTCTTGAGTTCAGAGTCATCCCATGTTACACAACAAAGGGGAGGGGCAGAGGCTAGTAGAAATAGTCTTAGCTGACCTGAGTGTAAACCTCCTCAGCCATTTTAGCAAGAAATGGATGGGCAGCTAGGTGTGATGGTGCGTATCTGTCATGCCAGCGTTTGGAGGCCTTGGCAGGAGGATCACCACCAGAGTGTGAGGTCAGCCTAGACACCACAGTGATACTGCTTCAGGAGAGAGGGCTGAAGGGAGGAGAGAGTGAACAGACCTTTTCCTTGGGCAGCTTCGGATATATCGTCCACCATCATTCTTCATTTTTTGAAGTATAACAGAAATACGCAACATAGCCTTTTCTTTGTTACAAAACATTTATATTGAGTCCCCAGATTCGTAACTCTTTCTTTACACCTTTCCCACGTTTATAAAGGAACAATCTTGATTTGGGTTTCTAGTTGTGTCCCAAGTGCTCCTGTGTCCACATGGGAACTACCTATAGGAGAAGAAGCAGGGGCGTCTCCATGCAGGTTCTGGGGTGTCCTTTACATACTCTAAACTCAGCACCATCTGCCAAGGGAGCTGAGGAGCCTTTAGTTCCATGTTTTACTCTGCTGGTCAGTCAAGTTTGAGACCCATCAGTTGCTCTCCAGAGTCTGCATATTGCTAAGCTTTTGTTTAAAGAGGCCATGTCACTTTTAGGTACTGACCCTCTTATTTTTTCTAGGTTGGCTTCTTAGCATTATCAAGTTAGATATTTTTAAAAGTATGGCTCCTTGTGGTTAGTATTTTTGTTTTAAAAAAAGTTATAATGTTGGCTGTGGTAGCACATGACTTTAATCCCAGCATTCTGGAGGCAGAGGTAGATGGATCTCCAAGTTCAAGTACAGCCTGGTCTGCATGAATGTGAAGAGCTGGTTCTGTGGATTGAACTCAGGTTTTCAGGCTCAGCAGCAAGCAGCTTTACCTGCTGAACCATCTTGCCAGCCTGACAATGAATATTTTTAGAAGGCAATTTGGAATAGTGTTGATTGAACTTTAAAGGAAATCCAAGACCTAAGTGCTGGCAATCTTAATGTGGTAAGAAATCACTTCTTAGTTTCCAGACAGCTGTCTGTTGCACTGCCCTCATGTGGCAGGTAAAAAGCTAGTATTATGCTGGTGAGGTCTGTCTTAGAAGGGCACTAAGCTCCTCCAGAATGACTTCCCCCTTCTTGACTTAACTGTCTTCAAGGGTCCAAGCCTGTGAGCCAGTCTTGGGTTTCCCGAGGTTCCTTTAGTTCCTGAGTGCTGCTGAGTCTGACAAGAGCTTGAACTGGCTGCGGACCTTGCTGGGGTCACAGGGTCAGTGTTCAGGTCCCTGTCTGAGCTCGTGCTGCATGTGGTCATCCCAGTTTGGTCAGGCCTGTATTTTAAAATCCCAGTGTCACTGGGGTTGAGTGTTTTCACCCCCAGCTGTTCTCTTTGCAGAGCCCACTCTTGTCATGTTGTTTTCTCCCTTCTCTCATGCTAACTTCAGTCTGAAACCCACCGTGCGTATGGTCAGGTTTAAGGAAGTACAGCCACAGGTGGCCTCTTAGTCCCTCTCCCTTCCCTTCATCTCTGCCCCCTCATCTGAAAAAGATCAAGCCTGCTTTGAATCCGTTAACATACATTTTGGGGGACAGTCTTGTTCAGCCCCCAAACCATGGCCATTTGGCACTCTGACTTGTACGTGAGCATTCATTGAGAGTTTGAGCAAATCTGGTGTATTAAAAAGGGCAGTTTTGCAGTTTTGAGCCAGATGGTGGTGGCATAAGCCTTTAATTCCAGCACTCGGGAGACAGAGGTGGTGGATCTCTGAGTTCAAGGACAGCCAGGGAAGCCACACAGAGAAACCTGTCTGGGGGACTGAGGGGCGTAGTTTTGTCTGCCCCATCGCCATTTGCCTGCGTGCAGTGTACTAGTTCCCAATTGTTCTTGCCAGAGTACTTCCTGACTGATAGGAGCAGGTGAGTGGAGTACACTCTGCTTCGTAGGTCTTAGAATTGGAGGGTAAGCGTCACCACTTTTGTTGAGGTGTTGAATACAAAGCCCTCTGGAAGCCAGTGCAATGTTTAAGAAGGATAATGTCACCAAGTAAGGGTGTAACCACGCATTTTTAACAACAGGGTTTGGTTAGTGGCTTATACGCATTTGTGTTTAGTTTAACACTGAAGTGAAAACTGGTTACATACTTGACATTCTCCTTTCTCACTCATTAGTTTATAAAGTCATAAGTAAGGTCACCAAGTTGGGATTACAGATGACCCAGCATTTGTAGGAGCTGAGTCAGGAGGATCATGACTTCAGGCCAGCCTGGACTACTCTGTCTCAGGGGACCAGAAGTGGAGGAGCTTAGAAATCTATTAGCTAAAGCAATGTGTGTGTGTGTCCATGTTCATATGTGTGTACGTGGAGACTGAAGTCTATGTTGTATGTCTTTATCTCAATCTGGAGTTCACCAATTTGCTAGCCTGGCTAGCTGACCAGCCCCACCAGGGTCCAAACTCTGCCAAGCACTTTAATTAAGGCAAAAATTATGGAGATAAAGCACAAGGAAGAGTCAGTCTATGGGTCAGAAAATGAGATTCTTGGTCCTAAAAATGGTTACAAGAGATGATGTAGCTCTGAGAAAACTTATTTGTCACTGAATGAGAAATGAGGACATGATCTGTCCTAGGTGTGGTTGAGGAGGAGGTTTTAGAAAAAAGGGGGAGAACAGGCAGAGGCATCTAGAAGAGTCCAGACTGAACCTGGCCAGCAGAATGAACCAGGATTGGGGAGGGGGAGGTAGGGGTGAGAGAGAAAGGGGGGGGGAAGCAAACAAGAGAGGGGCCATGGACCAAGAGGCCAAGAGATAAACCAGCAAAGCAAATAGTGCGTGGACCAAGAGAGCCCATAGCCAAAACAGCTGCGTTCTAAGGTAGAGAAGCACACATGCACTGAGACTGTCTTTGAGATCTAACTTAGCTCCTAAGACATGTCTTTAGTTGCCGTTGGCCTTACATATAAAGATGTTTGAGAGTTGAAAGCATCATATCCAGTTATAACTGCTGAACTTAGCATGGGCCGGATGTTCTTCTGTCATGGCTCACTTTCTGATGGAGGATGAGTTTATACCACAGTCTTTATGAAGAGAACCCAGACATTAAACCAAAAGGATGGGGGCGGGGGATTCTTTCCTTTTCTGAGACAGTGTCACCATCCTTTATCTGCTGGTGTATTATTTTTCACAGTGCTGGTCCCAAAGGTGACAACATCTATGAGTGGAGATCAACCATTCTCGGGCCTCCGGGGTCTGTGTATGAAGGTGGTGTATTCTTCCTTGATATCACTTTTACACCAGAATATCCCTTCAAGCCTCCAAAGGTAAGAAGTCTATGTATTCTCAGATTTGACTGTTCCTGTCAGAGACACATTGAAGTTTTAAAAATGTAATCATGATAGCTAGATTTCTTCCATGCTGTGTTGATGTCCTACCAAGGCCTCCTTACCCGTGGGTGCTCCATTTTAGTGATTTAGGTAGACAGTCTAGATCTGATGTATGGGTCAGAAAAGATCTCAGCTTCTTGAGTATACAGTGTTTGCTAGTTTTAACTGAATATGATGATTGTTGATTGAGTTGGCTCCTCAGTTAGCAATAAGCATTTCTAGGGGTAAGTGCTTAAAACCTGTGCTATTTATAGTCAAGCTTATTAGATTTGAAGCTTACTCAAAAGCAGTGTATTACTGCTAGCTAACACAAGAGGTCAGCAAACAACCGACAATTCAAACTTAGAAATATTCATATTTAAAACATTAAAAATAAGCCAAACACGTCATCCCAACACTCTGGATATGGCAACAGGCAGGAGGATCAAAAGTTTGCAGTTAGTCTGGGATGCATAGTCCAAGGCTAGCCTGATCAAGAAAAGAAAAACCCTGCTGGGTGGTGTTAGGATACACCTTTAATCTGAGTACTGGGGAGGCAGAGGCAGGCAGATCTCTTGTGAGTTCAAGACCAACCTGGTCTACAGAGTGAGCTCCAGGCCAGCCAGGGCTACACAGAGAAACCCTGTCTAGAAAAAAGAAAGAAAGAAAAGAAGAGAAAGACAAGAGAACACCCTAAGAATAGAGGAAGTGTTGAACTCCCTTAGCCTTTGAAAATGGGCATCGCCTTCAAATGAAAGGAGACGGTGTGAGCAAGCTCTGTCACCTCACAGTCTGTGGATTAGTCAGCTGAAACGTAGTAAAAGTCTCCTACCGGAATGCTGCTTGACAATAACCTTATTTTTAGGTTACGTTTCGTACAAGAATTTATCACTGTAATATTAATAGCCAAGGAGTTATTTGCTTGGACATATTGAAAGACAACTGGAGCCCAGCACTGACCATCTCAAAAGTCCTCCTCTCTATCTGCTCACTCCTCACAGACTGCAATCCTGGTAAGGTTAATAATCCTCTGTACCTTATTTCTTACTAAATGAAAAGGTACTTGTTTTCCACATAAACTAAGACCCATGTTTTCAAAGGACGTTTTAATCAAGAATTTAACTCACTAGTTGGAAAATGTTGCCGCTTTCCTGCTCTTATGTCCAGCACTAAGGCTGGGTGAGTGGCTCTGTTGCCTCCCTGTTTGGGTGGTGGTTCAGTGACCACTTGCCCCATAGCCAGTTATCACTTTGGAAATATCACTTTGGTTTTAAAATAAAAAGAAATTATTTCAGAATTGTAATCTTACTGGGACTAATTGTTTTAAAATAAAAAGAAATGATTTATTTTTCTGCTTAAACATACAAATTTAATTAGGCATTCCATTTTCAGAGAACCACATTTAGTTGGGTGTCTGGGTTTTGGCCTTTTCTAGGCATACAGAGTACGATAGATGGTGTTAATTTCTTCAGCCACAAAGGTTTTTACAGCATCCACAGTGCTCTAAGTGGTGAGCAGAGCTGGTCCTGGAGCCTTGGGCAGCCAGACTTGTAAGTTTGGTCATACACATGAAGAAGAGGAGAGAAGTAGGATAAGAAAATACAGCCAGGCCACTCCGTTTTTTAGCAAGACTCCTCCCAACCTCCGTGTTTTACTTTCTATTAAAGATGAGAAGCTGGGGCTGGAGCCCATCTGTTTAGAGCAATTGTTCTTGCAGAGAACTTGGGTTCAGTTCTCAGCCCCCACATGGCAGCCTGCATCTACAGCATGCAGGCAGAGTACCCATACACATCAAGTAGATCCTTTTAAAAACGGTTTCTCACGATTAGAAGAAAACACCCTGGTGAGTGTTTCAGGCATAGGGCATGGTCATAACTGTTTGCTGTGTGTTAATATCCAGAGTGTCTGATTTTCTTTCTCCAAAGTAATCTACATGTTTTCCTTCCAGCTGACCCTTTGGTGGGAAGTATTGCCACTCAGTATATGACCAACAGAGCAGAACACGACAGAATGGCCAGACAGTGGACCAAGAGATACGCTACATAAACTGGGTTTTCAGTTCTTACATTATCTGTCTGTCACAGAAGAGAGCTGCTTATGATTTTGAAAGGGTGGGGGAGGGTGGGAGTTGGTAAAGAGTAGGGTATTTCTATAACAGATATTATTCAGTCTTACTTCCTAAGATTTTGTTGTAACTTAAGGTATCTTGCTACAGTAGACAAATTGGTAATAGTTACTTTTCGAGCTGTCAGTTTTGCAAGATTAGCTGACTTTGAGTCCAACAGGGAAGAATGTACGTGTAGACACTTGGGTTTCATTGACTGTAGTCTACTGTCATTTCAAAATCAGCTTAAATTTTTATAGGTTACACACATGGCCATTTATGTAAAGTCCCATTTTCTTGTTTAAAAAAGTTGGAATTTGTCTCTTTCCTTCTTAGAAGGAAACAATGGTATTTAACAGTTTATAGAGATCATTACCTCGTATATATAAAATGGACATCTGGCTATGAGACACCATGTAGGAAACGAGTAGTTAATGTATTTTATTTCATATGCAAATTACTTTAAAGGTTGAATCAGGATTTGTGGAAACCTGTAGTGAAATACCTTAAGCTGTTAACCGTAGGTGAGGAATAGGAACTGCTCAGTGGACTGGTTACGTGTTTTAGACTTCTTACGTCTGCATTTGTTACTGTGCTAATAAACAATATTAAGAACAACCCTGACCCCGCCGTGTTCATTTCTCTCTGTAGAGTCATTGCTTCTGAAGCAGGTTCAGGAATACACACGACTTACATATTCCAGGACGAATGAAAAACAATAAATAGCCAGTGGTGGCCCACACCTTTAATTCCAGCAGTTAGGAGGCAAAGGCAGGCGGAACTCTGTGAGTTCCGGGATGGACTTCAAAGCCACACAGAGAAACTCCAAAAAACCAGAAAACAAAACAAAACAAAAAACAATAAACAGTCAGCTGAGCTTCAAAGATAAACTCGATGCCTGTTTCTGAAAGCATTCTCTGATTTGCAGATGCAGTGGCAGCAGTAACAGAAGAAGTGAGCTGCCTGGTGAGCTGGTACCACCACTGGCTTTGCAGGGCAGAGTCTGACTCAGTGCTGCTGCTGCTGCTGCTGCTGCTGCACATTGCCCCAGACCCATGTAGGTAAAAGCTGAGCATAGTAGCACACATACCTGTCATCACAGCATGTGGGTAGAGGCCAAGGAATCAGAGTTCAAGGTCATCCTCAGCTACACACTGAGTTTGAGACTAGCCTAGACTACATGAGATCATTTCTCACAAAAAAGAAAACTGACCCAGAACATGTTCATTATATCATTTTTAAAACATGCTAACGAGTTCCATTGTATTAAAGCATAAGATCTAAGTGCAGTCAGAAGAAAAAAGCAAACTGCTGGCAGGGATCTATATACAATACCCAAGAGGAAAAGCTGAAATAAATACCTGGAAGGGCAGGCTAGAGAAGTGACTTAATAACTGAGTAGTAATCAAAGAGAAAAAAAGCATACTTTTTTTTTTTTTTAAAGAATTGCCCAAGGCCGGGTCTGGTGGTGGTGGTGGTGGTGGTGGTGCACACCTTTAATCCCAGCACTCAGGAGGCAGAGGCAGGTGGATCTCCGTGAGTTCAAGGCCAGCCTGGTCTACAGAGCGAGATCCAGGACAGCTAGGGATATTACAAAGTGAAACCCTGTCTTTAAAAAAAAAAGAATTGGTCAAGATTGGGCATAGTGGCACACAACTTTAATCCCAGCAGAGGAAGGCTTTGAGTTCAAGGCTGGCCTGGTCTACATAGTCCAAACAAGCCCTGTCTTTCAAGGGAGATGGCAGGGCAAACCAGGTGGCTGTAAGCCCAGTATTCAGGGTTGTCTAGGGCACACAGATTCTGCCTAAGTAATTTATTAAGACCCTTTCTCAAAAAGTAAAAAGGTCAATGATACATGTGCGTGAAGCCTTGGGTTCAGTCTGCAGTACCACCAACAAAAAAAGCAAACAACAATGCTGATGTTATACACAGTGGTCCTATTGGCTTGAACTCACTAGACTAAGACAGCCACTGTAAAGTACTGCATTGAAGACTCCATACTTTACTTGTGGTCTTAATACATTCTTAAAGTTGATTCATAGCTGAAACCTCCAAGCAGTTTATTTCCTAGTTCTTAGGATAGTGCTGTCACACTTTTTAACACAGTGACCCACACTCTTCAGATTTGGCTAAGATCTTCCATAAACTATAGTACTAACTCAGATAAATATTTAGGACTAATGGTAGCTCAGTGTTTCTGACATTGTATATGATGGGGTTAGTAGAAGAAAAAGGGTGCTTTCCTGTCCTTCAGCCTAGCCACTTTCAGAAAAAAGAAGACCCTCTAGGATTTGGTTTTATCATCAGCACAGGCCTAGCTATAGAATAAAAACAGGGTTCTGAATATGACAAGCCTACTTTTCCTAACAGTAAGTCTTATTATACTTAATAGGGCAAAGCAAAACCATGACTTTTGTTCAATTTAGCAAAGCCTCTGTGAAATAAGAATTTAACTCATGGGAATCCAAATTGTCATTATTGATACAATTTAGGTACACAAAACAATTGTCAAGTTTTATAATCTTAGATATTAGTGATTAACCTTTAAAGAAATTTAGAGTGATTTTTCACTGCATGTATATATGGGCACTGTGCATGTAGTACTTGAAGTCAAGAGAGGACATTGGATCCCTTAGAATCAGTTACTGGTGGTTGTGAGCCACCATGTAGGTACTAGGAATTGAACCTGAGTCTTCTGCAAGAGCATCAATTTTTTTGTTTGTTTTGTTTGTTTGTTTGTTTGTTTTTTGTTTTTCAAGACAGGGTTTCTCTGTAGCTTTGGATCCTGTCCTGGAACTCACTCTAGACCAGGCTGGCATTCAACTCACAGAGATTGCCTGCCTCTGCCTCCCAAGTCCTGAGATTAAAGGCATGCACCACCACCACCCAGCAAGAACATCAATCTTAACAGCAATCTTTCCAGTCCTGATCAACCTCCTCCACTGAAAGGTACTTGCCATGCAAGTCCAGCAACCTGAGTTTGACCCCTGGAACTGACTGCACACACACATCACATACATACAGTAATAAGCCTTTTTGAAGTTATATTCACAATAAGGAATCTGCATAAAATTACAGTGACTGGACAGTTCCTGACAGGCTAGAAGAGTCCTCATGGAACACTGCATACTCTCCAATTTTTATTTTACTATTAATGACAAGTGCAACATAAATAACAAAGATGGTTTCAAATAAAGACAAAATGTCCAACAATAATAACTTAGCCCAATAAGTTAATTATAACATAAAGTGCATTGAATTCCCACTTAGGGGTTCCCTAAGGCCCAGAGATGGTTTTGTAAAGGGCCGTGTTAAATTGTAACTTTGTGCCATGCTACGGACGGTTCAAGGCTTGACTCAGTTTTCAGAATTGGAGTTCCCCTTGTTTTTCCTCCCAGGCAAAGGGAAGCTGGATTTGCTCTGGGGCTGGGAAAGCTTGCTGGCTAGTAAAGTGAAGGGCTCAATCAGTGTCCTCCGGTCTGTCACTGTCACCTCCCACAGTTTCACTTTCTCACTCTTCGCCCACTGCTGTGCCACCTCAGCATCCACTTGTCTCTGCTCAGAAAGGTCGATTTTGTTTCCTAACACAACAATTGCCACCTGAAAGAAAATGATGAAAAGACCACACTAGTATACTGTCAGTAATAGTTTATGCAAAATGGATAAATAAGAATCGTTCTTCCACTTAGCAGACTGCTTTACTTAAATGATACTGAGGTGAGAGCCAGTAATCTCAGCTGCTCTAGAGTTGAGGCAGGAGGATTGCAAGTTCAAGGCCAGTTTGGGCAACTTAGTTAGACCCTATCAAAAACAAAGTTTAAAAAATAAAGGACTGGCCGGGCGTTGGTGGCGCACGCCTTTAATCCCAGCACTCGGGAGGCAGAGCCAGGCGGATCTCTGTGAGTTCAAGGCCAGCCTGGGCTACCAAGTGAGCTCCAGGAAAGGCGCAAAGCTACACAGAGAAACCCTGTCTTGAAAAACCAAAAATAAAAAATAAAAAAAAAAAAAAAAAAGGACTGAGACATGAGGCCCTAGGTTAATCCCCAGTACTAGGCTGGTGGGAGTGTCCTCAGATGTGATAGGAATAAGAGAAGGCATCACCTCACTTCTTTTTTCTGAGTACATACAAACATTCTATATTTTTAACTAACTTCTGGTTAACTGACTTGGAAATTACCATCCAGTCTAGGACCATGGCTTACCATGACTACATTGCTTCAATGTAAAGATGCTGCGGAGCTGAGAGTTCTGTACCTCTAGAGTGGTAGTGGGTTCTTAGTTATTCTGTCCTTGAAAGGTGACTACTAAATATCCTCTGAATTGTGAGCCAAGAGGAACATTTTACCCCAAATACAAGTAAATCATGCATTTAAGTTTGGCTACCCAGCAGGCAGTCCTTGGCATGACTAGAGCATAGCACAGAACCACAGTGCCAAAGCCCCAAAGGATGAGCAAGTGTGGAGCAGTCCTTCTTAGCAGAGTGCTGAACCACAGCTGTATGCCTGGCCTCTGCAGAAGGCCTAAGCCCTGGGTACTCCTCCCACTGCTGCTGAGTCCTGGGAGGAGGCAGTGTACTTAAGGTACGTAGTTCTTCAGTGCTGCTGATAAAACACTGTGATCAAACACTGATCAAACCCAGCTTGGGAAGGAAAGGGTTTATTCCAGCTTACAACTCCTGCGTCACAGTCCATTACTGAGGGAAGTCAGAATAGGAAATGAAACAGGACATTGAGGAGTGCTGCTTACTGGCTTGCTCCCCATGGCTTGCTCAGCCTGCTTTCTAAAAGTACCCAGTACCACAGCCAGGAATATCACTACCCATTATGAGCTGGGCTCTCCTACATCAATCATCAATTAAGATAACGCCCTACAGGCCAATCTGGTGGGGGCACTTTCTTGAAGTCCCCTCTTCCCAAATGACCAGCTTGTGTCAAGTTGCATATAATGAGCCAGCACAGGGTCCTACCTAAACACTTCTACAGAAGGCTAGTGCCCTAGTGCAACATACCCACCTGCCAATCCCCAACCCACATGCTGTTGCCTATCACAGACTAATTTCATGCTCACCCCATCACTACTGTGGTTATAGTCCTAACAATGTCACCCCTTCCTTATGTACATGCTTCTATAGCCTGGTCTCTTGGTTTTGATTTTTCTGATGATCATAATTTCCTCCTAACCAATCATTCCCTCCCATGGTCACTCCCTAGACCTTTGGGAAAGGTTTCAATTCCAGGCAGCCCACACCAATCCTATCTTCCTCCTTATGCCCAACTGCAGCCATTCTTACTAACACTACGATGCACCTCTGGTTCTGTTGCCTCTAGCTGCAGTCTACCTCACACCCAAAGTCCCTCATCCAGCCCAGATGATTTTCATCACCACCCTGTCTAGTTATACCACCACATGCTAAACCCTATGTTAAATTTCACTCTTAGCCCTGCTGGGGGGTGGGGGTCCCACTTCATAACCACCAATCTCCAGCTCGTGTCCTTCAACAGATTGCTGCATTAATTTCTTCAGCTAGATGACATCTCAGACCATGGCCTTTCCAACTTCTTTTTTTTCCATCCTTTAGCTGATGACCCTGATGTTTTACAGGAAGAAAGTAAACTGGAAGAGAACGTCTTCACCAGCGAACTGACCTGTCATCTTCCCAGCTCATCTCAATGGCTCTAGAACCAGCCATCCTTTGCTGCTTGGACAAGGATGAGTGTCACTCCATCACTCCTCCAGCCAGTCACTCCTGTCTGTTACTATTATCTAAAGAAACACTTCCAATGCCACATCCTTCTCCAGGACCTGGTCTCCTTTATAGCAAAACTAGTCAAAGAGCTGCTGTAGCTTCTGTGTTTATTTTCCCCACCTCCAAGCAGGCTGCTTCTCATTAGTTCCCTAGAGTTTGCCCTAACTTCCATATATTATAGATCCATCAATTTTTAGTCCCCAACCTTTCTGATCTACCTAGAGAACTTGACAGTGGGGTTACTGTCTGTTTGTATAAGTGCTAGCTTCATTTGCTTTCTGGACAACCCCTACTTACCCTCGCTTTTTCTCCTGCTCACTAGCCTTCCTTATCCTGTTCCCCCAATGTCTATTGTCAGCACAGTGTTCAAATGACTACTTTAAAGGCCAGGTGTAGCCGTACGCCTTTAATCTCAGCATTTGGGAGGCAGAGGCAGGCGGATCTCTGTGAGTTCAAGGCCAGCCTGGTCTACAAAGCAAGTTCCAGGATAGCCAGGACTGTTACACACAGAAACCCTGTCTTGAAAAACAAAACAAAACAAAAAAGGCCAGGTGTAGTGGTACATGCCTTTAGTCCCAGCCCTCAGGAAACTGAGGCAGGTGGGTCTCTATGAGTTCAGGGCCAGCGAAGGGCCCTGCCTTAGAAGGGAGACCCTGTCTAAGATAAGTAATAAAACTAAAAAATGTTCAGCTTTGGGACTGGAAATACCACTGAGCGGTAGGAGCACATACTGCTCTAACGGAGGACAGAGGCTCATTGGTGGCTCCTGAGTCTGGCTCCAGAGATCTGATGCCCTCTTCTGGCCTCTACAGACACCTGCACTCATGTGCATGTAACTCCTCCCCGCCTCCCCTCTCCACATACTCAAAGATAAAAAAAGTCTTTAGTATAACTTATTTTTTAAAAGATGGCCAATCAGCTGGGTGTGTTAGTGCATGTTTAATTCCATTTTGAGGAAACCGTGCCTTAAAAAAACCAACCAACCAACAAACAAACAAATAAATCGAGTTCCAGGACAGCCAGGGCTGTTAAAGAGAAGTCCTGCCTTGAAAAAAACCAACCAACCAACCAACAAACCAACCAATAAATAAATAAGCAAGTAAGTAAGTAAAGTGTAAGAATCTGGGATAAAACAATTTATCAATGCTATTAACCAGTGTGCTACATGACTCCGAAGATGATGACTGAGCTGGGTGAGAGTGTAGAGAAGATCTGTGATTAGAGAATTCCAGGCAGAAGAACAGTGGCAAGTAGGTAGGAGCTGATGACTAGTTATTAGCTTGTATGTGCTTTTTTAGGTTGAGGATAACAAGAGTCCTATTTTGCTACAGATATCCTAAAAGCCTGAAGAAGCAATGATCCCACACATGACTGAGCTGTGCAGGACCTGAGCGAGGGAGCTAGGTAAGCACACATTGTACAGAGTCAAACAGAACTAGGCAGAAAGCCACATTTGTGCTGAATGGGCTCAGCCTATCCTGCATACCTTGTGTTTGCAGATAGTGCCAATACAAGCGAATGGTTTTGAAATGTGTGAACTACACAAAATGCAACCCTACACTACACTTCAATTCTAACAGTGTTAGACTTCACACTTGGTATCTGAAATGGCCACTCACCTCTTTTTTGTCTTTGAACTTATCAATTTCTTTCTTCAGAAGCTCCACTCTTTGAAAGGACTCAAGGTTATTCACACTGTACACAAGAACAAAACCATCAGCAAAAGAGAAATAATGCTTTGGCAGCTCCACGCCTTCCTGCAGGCCTCGGGTGTCATATAAGTGGAGCTGCTCCTTCACCCCACGGTCTGTCTCCACTGAGGCCATGTACACGTCTTCCATCGTCTCACAGTCTTCCGTCCCTAGAGGAAAAAGAACCAGGGTCAGTTATTCACTAGTTCCCTGTCCTTTTTGGCTGGCTTTCTAGGTTTCCCACGCTATACCATATGTAATAATCAAATTTCTACTTTATTAATTTCTTCAAAATTAAAAGTAGTTATTCATCTGAGAATATCTTGTTTTTCTAAAAATATTCTTTGGACCATCAAGATTGCGCTCAAGCTTGGTGACCTGAGTTCGTTGGATTCCTGGGACTGACTAAAAGGTAGGAGAGAATTGACTCTACAAGGTCATCCTTTACTCTCTACAGAGGCTCACATGCCCCACCCACCCACCCATACATACACATACTTTTGCATTTTTCTTTTTGATCGGCAGCTATAAGACCCAGGTTTTTCCGTTTTGCTTTGCGCCTTTCCTGGAGCTCACTTGGTAGCCCAGGCTGGCCTTGAACTCACAGAGATCCGCCTGGCTCTGCCTCCCGAGTGCTGGGATTAAAGGCGTGCGCCACCAACGCCCGGCCCATACACATACTTTTTAAAAATCATTTCTTCTGCCAGACATGGTAGTGCACATCTTTAATTCTAGTACTTGGGAGGCAGAGGCAGGAGTTCAAGGTTAGCCTGGTTGGTCTACAGTGACTTCTAGGGCAGCCAGCCTCAAGAAAACAAAAAAGTTTCGGGGGCAGGGCGGTGGTGGCGCACACCTTTAATCCCAGCACTCGGGAGGCAGAGCCAGGCGGATCTCTGTGAGTTCGAGGCCAGCCTGGGCTACCAAGTGAGCTCCAGGAAAGGCGCAAAGTTACACAGAGAAACCCTGTCTCGAAAAACCAAAAAAAAAAAAAAAAAAGTTTCTTCTCATAACTCATTGAGGTGACACACTTATATCCAGCCCTTGGGTGATGTGAACAGGAGGGTCAGTAGTTCAAGGTTAGCCTTAACTGTGTAGGAATCGGAGGCTGGTTTGGGCTACATAAGACCCTGTCCAACAAACTAAACCTTTCTTCTGGTATTAGAATTGGTCTAGCATTAGGTCTGCCAAAAAAGTAAAATTTTTTCTTCTATATAAAAATGGTAATAAAAATTTGGCAGTGAGATTACCTATTTTTATGAACTATAATAGTCAAAGAAACTAATACCTAAATGATAGTGATAAAAGCTGATTTAAACAGCAGCCTCAGCCTCCACCAGAAGCAAGGCTGGAATAGGGTAATGGGCTGTTTTCTGTAGAATGCCCAGGTTATCTCCAGAAGAATTGCATATGTCCAGTTTGGGCCCAGACCCAAGCTAGTTCTCGGATTGTAAAGAGGGATGCATGGATTGAAACCTAAACAGCCTTTGTTTGTCTAAGTTATACTTTTTATAGCTGATGCTTTAGAGTTTAAACTGAAGTAACTTTAAACTCCTTTTTTTTTTTAGACAAAATATCACATGTTCCCAGACTGGCCTTGACTTAGGCAGTTGTATGCCGCCATGTTCCCAGCTACTCAAGAATATGATTTTAAGAAAAGCTTGCCCTTGACCTGAAAAGGGTAGGAAATGAAAGGAAATTCTGACACCAATGAGTTTGAGAACTGTTGGCATAGACCTTAAAGTGAACACTAAACATAATTTCTTTGGCAGTGCCAGAGACTGAACTCAGGGCCTCATACATGCTTACCCCTGAGCTGCATCTCTAGCCCTTGAAATATGGATTTAACAACAATTGTTAAATATTATTTTGAGAAGCTAGAATAGAAACAAAGGTCATCCATTGGGGGTGGTGCATGCCACCAGCACTCGGGAGGCAGAGGCAGGCAGATCTCTGAGTTTGAGGCCAGCCTGGTCTCATAGCAAGTTCCAGTCAAGGGTACAGAGAAACCCTGTCTTGAGAAAAAAAAAAAAACAACAACAACAACAAAAACAAAAGAAAACAGAAGATCATCAAAATGATGAATAAAATATAAAAATGTACTCTAAGCTATATACCAGAAAGAAATGCTCTAAAGATCTGTATTTACTAATCTTTTATATAAACCCAAGTTCATTTTAACACCTCTGTCTTCTTTAGCAAAATCATGACCTCATTAGTGCCAGAAACATCATCTTCTTTACCTCTGCAGTTCTACAAAGCACCATCACATGCAGTATGATAAAGAAAACAGGAAACAGTGTACTCGTTGAAGGAATAAATGAATGAGATGATCTCAATTTACAAAACAAGGTCATACTGTAGCAAACAACCATTTCTTCATTTTTAAACCTATACAGCAGCATTAAAACACTAAGCCTGAAGAATGGCACTACCTCAGAGACCCTAAGATTCCTAGACCTCCTTTTGAGGCAGATGCACAGTACCCCATTTTCATATTACTCATTTCTACCTGCCATTTGTTTTCTGACCTGCTATATAACCTGTAGCAAGCACTGTTGAATTGCAACAAAACCCAATTTTCTTTCCTCTACTTACTCTCCTTTTACACCATTTAGCATGACCAACAGTGCCCTCCACCAGTTCCAGAATCTAGAGAAACTAAGAAAGATAATCTTACCAATAGTATGATTCCCATAAAGGAGTTGCTCCAGAATTGCAGTTTTCCCAACAGACAACAACCCACAAACGACAACCTTGCAGCCCTTTCCCATCTTCTCTCAGGACAAGACTGTGGAGAAAATAGAGGGACTTTAAAACGGGACACACTGAAATACATCCTTTCTTTCCCTTAAAGTTTAAGTTGAACCAGTAATACAGAGGAAACTCCAAATATTAAAAGTGTGATACAGAATAAGATAATCTTTCCACACTCCATTCTCCAAGCTCTTTGTGAAGAGTTTCTTATATATTGCCACAGAAATCATCTGGATAGACTGTAAAAACACCTAAAGGAGATGCATGTAATCCCAGCACTTGGAAGGCAGAGGAGGAGCAGCATCATCTATGTAGTGAGTTAGAGACCACCTTGGATGTTGATATCTAGGCATGGCTGCTCATGCCTACAATCCCAGCACTCTGGAATAGAAGTAAAGAGTGCTGAGGCTGGAGGATTACCATGAGTAAGGTAACATTTTCCTTAAGGCTTTTGTTTTTCCAAAAGACAGGATAGTGGCAGCTAAGGTAAAAAAGGGAAATGATTCATTAAAAACAACAGAAAAGTCATTTTTAAAAAGTCAAATGGTGGGGTTAGAGAGATGGCTCAGAGGTTAAGAGTACTGGCTGTTCTTCTAGAGGACCTGGGTTCAATTCCCAGCACCTACACAGAGGCTTAACGTATAAGGGTGTTTTGTCAGCATGTATGTCTGTGCACCATACTCACTCCTGGTACCCGTGGAAGCCAGGAAATGGGTATCAGATCCCCTGGACTGGAGGTAAAGAGAGTTATGAGCTGCCATGTGGGTACCAGTGTCCTCTAAACCGATGATCAGATGGCTCCCCATCTCCACTTTATAGAAATGGACTCCTGAAGATGCCTCCATCCTAATCCTGGAAACCTTTGAGACCTTACTTTAAAAGGATGTTTGCAAGTGTGACTGGATTAGCCTTGAGACAGAGATAAAGATGGAGGTGGAGATCTATCACAAGTGTATCTTTGAGAGAGGTTTGAGAGAGGGGATGACTGACTGGAAGGTGGCAGAAGCCAGCCACCAAGGGATGCAGGCGGTCTTGGGCTGCTGTTCCTGACACCAGGATTTTTTTTTTTTAATTTAATGTTCATTGGTGTTTGCCTGAATGTGTATCTGTGTGAGTGTGTCAGAAGTCCTGGATCTGGAGTTACAGACAGTTGTGAGTCACCATGTCAGTGCTGGGAATTGAACCTGGGTCCTCTGAAAGAGCAACTAGTGCTCTTAACCGGCAATGCATCTTTCCATAAGTGTTTTATTTGAGCCATTAAATATATTGCAATGGAAAACAGGCGGGGCCAGCACAGCCTCCTCACTTGAGGGAAAAGCAAAGCACACAGCAAGCCACAGAGTAAGACACAGAAGTAAGAGAACGGGAAAAGCCCAGAGGCAAGATAGACAGAAGAAGTTAAGAAAAGCTGGCAAGAAACTAAGCCAAGCTAAGGCTGGGCATTCATAAGTAAGACTAAGCCTCCGTGTGTGATTTATTTAGGAGCTGGGTAGCGGGCCCCCTAAAAAGTAAACAAACAAACAACAACAACAACAACAAAAAAACAAAACATGGAACTACACTCACAGACTTGTAGTTATTTTCTCAGGAAGCCTGATCCTGAGAGCTGGAGAGGCTCAGGAGTTAGAGCCCTTGCTGCTCCAGCTGAGCACCTGGGTTCAGGTCCAGCACCTGTATGGAAGCTTACAACCATTGTGCTGTCTAGTTACAGGTCGCACGTACATACATGCAAGCAAACACACACAGACTAAAAATAAATCTTTAAAAAAAATTAAGACTGTCCTAAAAGAGAAATCTTTTTTTTAAATTTAATTTTATTTATTTTACATCCCAACTGGAGTTTCCCTTCCCTCCTCTCCTCCCAGTCCCTCCCCTAGCCCCCACAGTCCCACCTCCCCAAACCACTCCTCCTCTGTTTCTGTTAAGAAAGGGGCAGGCCTCCCACAGGTATCAATGGAGCTCCTCCTATCAAGCTGCATATTAAGCCCCTCACCTTGTATTAAGTAAGGTTGGGCAAGGCAATCCCATAAGAGGAATAGGTTTCCAAGAGCCAGGCAGAGGTTAGGGGCAGCCCCTGCTCCCATTGTTAGGAGTCCCATAAGTAGATTAAGCTACACAACTGTCGCATTTATACAGAGGGCCTAGGTTGGTCCCATGCACGCTCCCTGGTTGTTGGTTCAGACTCTGTGAGTTCCTATGAGCCTGGTTAGTTGTTTCTGTGGGTTTTCTTATGATGTCCTTGACCCCTCTGGCTCCTACAATCCTTCCTCCCTCTCTTCACCAGGATTCCTTGAGCTTGGCCTAATGTTTGGCTGTGGGTCTCTGCATCTGTTTCCATCAGTTACTGGATGAAGGCTCTCTGATGACAATTAGGGTAGTCACCAATCTGATCACAGGAGGCCAGTTCAGGCTACCTAACCACTGTTGCTAGGAGTCTTAGCTGGGGTCATCCTTGTAGATTCATGGGCATTTCCCTTTCATCGGGTTTCTACCTGATCCGGAAAAGCACCCCTTTCCAGTCATCTCTTTCAGTACTCCCCCACTCCATCCACCCCAACCGGATCCCTCTTGTTCCCATCCCCAGGGAGATCTCTAAAAGAAATCTTATCCTGAGCACTCTGTCCTAACTAGCAAGCAACACCAGATGTGTTAAAAAGAGGGGAGACGGGAGAGGGGAGCGTGGCAGTTAATTGGAAGATAACTTCCACCCATGTCCAGGCTCCACTGGCTCGCATACTCCCAAACAAGGGCTCAGCTGAAGCGGGCCTCCCTCCTGAGACGCTGGAGCAACTGTCACTCTATACCCCTTCACTCCCTCAATGTGTGTCCTTGGCACCAACTTAAATGCATAGCTCAGTATTAACGTTTGCTCCCGAGGCTAGAACTTGTGCGTTGTTTGCGGCTGCAGCGCCAACAGCTGAGACTGCGCCTGGAGCATATTAAGATATATATAGATATAGTGAATTTTTTTTAAAAGACAGGTGAGGATTCTTACAATGCTAAAGCCGTTATTTATTTTAAATGATGAACAGCGCCACAGATTGATGTAAAAGGTAAACATGATTCCGGAACCTTGGCCACAAACAAGAGTAGAGTATTAAAACCGCACGACTATATGAAAAAAGAAAATTCTGGAGCTGCAAAAACTCCAGTACAGCATTATTTCTTAATAAAGAACGCAATGCAGAATGCCAGCATTCTGGGCATTTCTTCCTGAAACAGTCGTACCTAAGAGGGCTTGACAAATGAACAATTTGCTATCCAAAAAGCATCCATAAAATAAGCCCCCGCGTTCTGACGTTAGCACCTCCGGCTCCCATCCACCAGCTCGGCCTGGTTCGGCAGGTCCCCGGAAGGCTCAAGGACACGCG